>JACEFZ010016811.1:0-22290 GCA_014155875.1 Cepaea nemoralis | reverse complement strand
GGGG
This sequence comes from Cepaea nemoralis, assembly GCA_014155875.1. Lineage (NCBI taxonomy): Eukaryota > Metazoa > Mollusca > Gastropoda > Stylommatophora > Helicidae > Cepaea > Cepaea nemoralis. The sequence goes on along the minus strand of JACEFZ010016811.1, from coordinate 22,286 downwards.
AAAAAATGGGAAAGGGGAAAATTAAGGGTTAAATTTTGGGGACTTAAAAACTTTTTTTTGGAGGGGACACCATTACAAAGCAAATATAACAGTTTAGTTTATGCAGATTCAATATTTTTATAGTGACTTCACATAAGAGTGGAGATAATAGGAAAGGAAAAGATAAAGCATAGTTTACATATAGTCAGTATTTCTGTAGTAACTTCACTTAGAAATTGAGACAATAGAAAACGAAAAGATAAAGTGTAGTTTATACAGATTCAATATTTCTGTAGTGATTTCACTTATCAATGGGAACAATTACTAAGAAAAAGACAAAAGTATAGTTTATACATATTCAGTATTTATGTAGTGATTTCACTTAGCAGTGGGAACAATTACTAAGGAAAAGACAAAAGTATAGTTAAACACATTCAGTATTTCTGTTATGATGTCACATAGGAGTGGGAACAATTACTAAGGACAAGAGAAAAGTATAGTTTATACAGATTCAGTATTTCTGTAGTGATTTCACTTATCAATGGGAACAATTACTAGGGAAAAGACAAAAGTTTAGTTTATAGAGATTCAACATTTCTCTAGTGACTTCACATAGGAGTATAGACAATTCATTCATCATGTGCCATGCCAGTAAGCATAGGCGGTTATGTTTCGCCATCTCACATGATCAGCAGAGTTATGGATCAGCACAGTATTCTTGTCTCGACCATATAATGTGATCAAGCCATCTAGGTATTTACTTCTCTGCCTTCCCCTTGTTCTCTTCCCCTCGATCGTGTCAGTTGTCACCAAGTTCTCCAATTTATTTCTTCTCATAGCATGGCCAAAAAATTGTGAATGTCTACGTCTAATTTCTCTAATCAGTTTACTGTTTTAATTCGTTTCTTGTAGGACTTGCTCATTGAATTTTCTGCCTGTCCAAGGTATTCTTTGCAATTTGCTCAGAAACCACATTTACACAGCGGGCTATCTTAACATCAGCACACTGGAAGTTTAAGAGCGAACACTCTTATCTATTCAGCCATGCTGAACTTTGATATACAGTGTGTATTTTTAATGACTGTGCAGTGTTTGAAAATATTGCTGGTCCAAGTTTTTTTTATTTACCCTCTGTAAAGTTCATGCAACATAATAGATAAATACAAAACTTGGACCAGCAATATTTTCAAACACCGCACAGTCATTAAAAATACACCCTGTACAATTTAACTACTCTCTTTCTGGCATTCAATGAAAACAGTCTTACTCTCAATAAAAAATTTCACATATGGTGCCCGATCTCTGTGATACAGTTGGTAGGTAAACTCCTGGGAGCTGAACAGAGCTTTGTTTGGTTCTAACTCTACCAGGCTCTTCCTGGCTATGACAGGAGTAAAATCCTCCTTGTAGATGGTCTGGTTGGGGTATATCTGTAAAGCACAAGAACAGTCAAATATTACAGTTTGTATTATTTGCTGATTATTTGTCACAAAACTTTGGGCCCATGTGTGTTATATTCTCCATAGTACCATTTGTTCGTTAGTCTATGCTTCATAATTCTATGTGTTATATTTTGTTATCAACCATGTGTTCTATTCTTCACAGTACCATATGTTCTATTCTTCACAGTACATGTTATAATCTTCAAAGTACTATGTACTCTATATTACGCCAAACCATATGTTCTATTCATTACAGTACTATATGTTATATTCTTCTATACTTCACAGTATCATATTTTATATTCTTCACAGTAACATATGTTCTAGTTTACATTGACCAAGTGTTCTGTTCTTCACACTAGTAAGTTTTCTATTCTTCATAGTAGTAAGTATTCTATTCCTCACTGTACTAAATGTTCTATTCTTCACAGTACCATGTATTCTATTCCTCACAGTACTAAATGTTCTATTCTTCAAAGTACCATATGTTCTTTTCTTCACAGTATCATGTGTTATATTCTTCATGGTTCTAAATGTTCTATTCTTTTCAGTTCTATATGTTCTATTTTACACTGCCATGTGTTATATTCTTTACAGTAACATGTTTTCTATTGTTCATAGTACCATATGTTCTGTTCTTTACAGAGCCATGTCTTCCATTTTTCTCAATACCATATATACTATTATTCACAGTACCTTGTGTTATATTTTCCACAGTACTATATGTTCTATTCTTTACAATATCATGTGTTATATTCTTCGCAGTACCATGTATTCTATGTTTAACATCACCTTCTGTTCTATTCTTCACAGTATCATTCGCTCCATTCTTTACATCACCATGTGTTCTATTTTACGCCAGACCATGTGTTTTTGTTGTGCATAGTATCACATTTATATTCTTTACAGTTCCGTGTGTTTTATCCTTAACATAACCATGTGTTCTGTTTGTCATAGTCCCATGTGTTCTATTCTGCACATCACAGTGTATCCTAATCTCTACGGTACCTATTATTCTATTCAACACCAATAATAGTGTCCTAAGACTGTGTATGACATATTTGTGAGGATCAACATTGTTCATAATTAGTTTCTGTTTTAATCTTGTTTTAGAATTTTCTAGTAATAATTCCCAGTACTGTACTGGCACATTGTCGTCTTGACAGACGGTGATTTGTGACACTATGCTTCATAAAAAGAAAAAAACAAGGCATAATAACTTCTCCATAGCACAAAGCCTGGGTTGAATTGTAGAGACCATGTGTTGCCCACACAGTATGATCCCTCTCTCGGCCTGTTTAATTGACCCTAAAGGAAAGGTAACACCAATATATCTGGAACAAGACAATCTGCAGAAGCTGCCAGATCAGCAAAGCAATACTGATCTAACTGTTCGCCTTTTGGAGCCTCGATCAGGGACCAGTTGTCGGTGAAGGCTTAGGGCCTTGTTGTCTGCCCTGCAATGCCATTTAGTCTTTAGGTAGCATTTCCTCGCACCGGGATAAGGCTTGTGCCCCCCCCCCCCCCAAAAAAAAATTGCCTTCCTCAGCCCCAAGCTGTTGGCATAATGTGGGCTGTCGGGTTTGGTGAGCGCCGCCCCAGATTCGCCTCTAACAGAAAGTCTATTGTCATATGGTAGCTCAGTCATAAATTGTATTCTTAGTAACAGTAACAGCTTTGTCATCCGGTTTCAAGATGGCGACGGACGGTCGTGTTGTTTTGTGTTCGTTAACTTTTTCGCGTAGGTGATGGATTTATTCATCTCTTGCGTGTAATTGGTGTGCCAGGATGTAAAACCAGGAGTTTCTACTCAAGATCTGCGCGGGTGCTACGGAGTTCGTGCATCGAGCGAAGCCATCCTTGAGTGAATTTTCAGCAGCGTGTGTGGTTCTTAGCAGTCTGTGTTTACGTTTTTTCAACATGGCGGAAGAACGTGTTTTTGCCGAGCGGTCAGCAGTCAACATAACGAAGCGGCGTGGTAGCCGCGCAGGGACAAAGAAGCAAGGTAAGCGCGGGGGTTTGAGGCGTTTTAGACTCAAGTGTCACCGTCTAGGACTCAGGAATATCCGTATTCTATATTGGAACTGTGCCAGTGTAAAACAACGGGGCTCTATTTTAGAAACCCTAGTTTACAGGAACGACATTGTAGCACTCCAGGAGACGAGACTGGGCGATCAGCTACTCCGAATTGCCGGCTTCAAATGTTTCTACAACAGACGACATCTGGGAACGGCGATTCTCGTTCGCGACAGCATGGTGGCGTCAGAGCTAGACATGTCCAGTTGGGACAGTGACGATATACAAATACAGGCGTTGAGAGTTCATTCCAGTATACCATTCGTGTTGGTTAATGTTTATGCCCGCAATGCGAGTATGGACGCCCAGAAGTGGCAGTGCTTAAGTGGCATATTAGGCCACGAGAGAAATGTTATTTTCTGTGGTGACTTCAACGCTAAAGGCAGAGCATGGGGAAACACTTCCTCCAATACACAAGGGGAGGAGCTCGAGACTGCACTGGAAACCATCGACCTGGTTTGTATTAACAGTGGCTGTGTCACCAGGACAGCAAGCCGTCCAGGCGATGAGGACAGTGCTATTGATCTGGCGCTAGTTTCACCTTCACTCACTACAGTGTGTAGATGGGGTGTCCTAGGACACCATGGCAGCGACCACCACCCGTGCAGCATATTGGTGGAGAAAGGCAGAACCAGGCAGCACAAGCTAAAGGTAAAGACGTTCCAGTATGACAGTACAGGGCAAGATGTGGTGAGTAAAATAAGACGTGACAAGCGCAGAACGTTTCAGGGCAGGAAAAAAAGCTGGGAGCAGCCACCGTGGTGGAGTTTCGAGGTGGAGAAGGCTTGGGTGGATAAGCGTAGTGCTGTAAGGAGATGGCAAAATGCCAAGAAGAACAGAGCTGGTCATCCTAGTCCCTGCTTGCACTTAGAAAGAGAGATGCACACAAAAGTAAGCTATTTCAAAAAACTGGTCAAGGTGGTTAAAAGCGAAAAATGGGCAGAGGTGTGTCAAAGAGTAAGCACAGACAAGTCACTGAAATTGTTCTGGCGACTACATAAAAGCATGAGTGGTGTAGTCAAGAATAAGAGCATTTCAGACTTCCAAGGTGCTGACCTCACCTGGCAGAGGACTGACGAGGACAAGGGCAAAGCCCTCTTTGAACGCTACCTTGAGCAGGGCAACCAGACAGACATGGGAGGCCGAAATCTGGCCAAGGAGGTCACCTCAGACAGATGCAAGGCCCAGAACACTTCGGAGGAAGACACAGTGACAGTGAAAGAAATCAAGGCTGTGCTTCGACGATCAAAAAACAGTGCTCCAGGTCCTGATGGCATAAGATACGACGACATAAATAGGTGTACCGACAATGAGCTAGTGAAACTAGCAGACATGTACAACAACAGTATAGGGAGTGCTAGCATCAAGGAGGAATGGTTACACAGCTATCTGATTCCCTTGCCGAAGCCTGACAAAGACCACAAAAAAATTCAGGGATATCGAATTATAACCATGCAGAATACAATAGGCAAGCTGCTGGAGAAGGTAATTGCCAGGAAAATATCAAGCCAACTAGAGAGGCAAGGTGTTTTCCCACCTACCCTGGGTGGGTACCGTCCAAAAAGAGAAACCTGGACCAATGCAGCAGTCTTTGCCCATGATGTCTATGAAGGTTTCCACTCAGGCACTGAAACCGTTGCTGCAGCGATTGATCTTGAGGACGCATACAACAGAGTACCACTGGATTTTTTAATGTTTCAGCTTCTTGAACTAAACGTAAGTCCATTCCTCCTTAGTTGGATCGCTGCAGCCCTCTACCAACGGAAAGTAGTTTTTAGATGTGGCAGTTGGACTTCGGAACCAACAACAATATATCCTGGCCTACCACAGGGATCACCATTATCTCCGGTACTGTTCAACGCCTACACAGTGAGAATCACCAGTGAGCAGATCACTGGACCTGGCAGGACATTGTCGTATGCCGATGATGTTTTAGTGTATCGTCAGGGTAAGGATAGAGAGGAGGTTGCTGTGGAACTACAAACCGAACTCAATCGCATAAGTACTTGGTGTGATGAAGCTGGGGCAATGGTCAACCCAACAAAGGCAACAGTGACTTGGTTCTCGTTGAATAATCATATTGTCAACAATCCAACACCAACTGTAATGCTGTGTTCAGAGACGGTGGAAAGAACGCAGGCAATGAATTACCTGGGGATACGGTTTGATCGAAGCCTTGCTTATAATGTGCACATAGACCAGGTGATAACAAAGGCCAAGCGGGGTTTGGCAGCGATGCGGGTGATGGCGGCAGCAAACTGTGAGCAGCGCCATCTATGTCTTCTGTACGAGGGGCTGGTCATGTCTGTTTTGGAGTATGCAATGGCAATCCTGACTCTCAGCCATAAGCAGATAGAAAGGATGGAAAGGATACAGAATGAAGCTATGCGCATTATTCTTGGATGTACAAGAGATACAGCATGCAGGGCGATGCGCTACCTTCTTGATTTTCCAACCATTGAAGAGAGAATACAAGTTTGCAGGGCACGCGCCTACCTCAGAATTAACGCAAACACACAACATCCACTGCATAGTGAAATTAGGAAGGTGAAGGGCAGCAGGTTAAAAAGAGGACGGTCGTGGATGGGTCAAGCCGAAGACATTCTTCAACAGGTGTGTTCACTTGAGGACTTAGAACCTGGCGAGGAGTGGGTGCAAGTGCCAACAGACTTCTGCACATCCTTTTCAGTTTGCATCCAACTAGATAGAAAATGCAGACAAGAAAATCCGGCTGCTGTTGAGGATGAAGTACAAGCGTTGATTTTCGAGAATTCGCTAGACGGTGACGCGGTCATCTACACAGATGGGTCGGTCGTCCGACATGTGAGAAGCTCATGGGCCTTTACAGCTCGGGCCGGAGGGAGAATTGTGAAGGAGGACTCTGGTGCTTTCACTGAAACCACAAGTAGCCTGACCATGGAAGTCATGGCAGTAAGTAAAGCAATAACATGGCTCGAGACACAGACATTCACTAGGGCTTGTTTCCTTAGCGACTCAATGAACATGATCAAGAGGATAGAGGAGGGGTCGATCCGAAGAGAATGGTTGCTGCCTCTGAAGCGGTCTCGGCTGGCAAAGATTAGTTTCATCTTCGTGCCAGGTCATGCGGGAATACAAGGAAATGAGCGGGCTGACAAGCTCGCAGGTGAGGCTACTGTGGAGGGCGGACGCGCCATGGACCAGGCTGACATTCTGAATGCTCTACGAGAAGTGAGACTTTTGCGAGAACCAAGTGATGACTGTGAATCTACAACAATGGCCAGACTGCGGGAGCAGCAAATTAAAAGAGGGGTGGCCAAACAAGAACACTACGCAGGAAGCCAAAGAAGATTGATAAACCAACACAGAACTGGCGTCGTTAGCCGCTACACGCTGCGGGATTTGCTGAGGAGGGGATCCGAGCACTTATGGACTGAATGGTTCGATGTGCAACGAGGATGATCTGTCGACTAACTAACTAACTAACGGCTTTGTCATATATAACTTGTGTTTTTCATACACACTCGATTTCAAGGGCAGAATTATAGATTGTTTTTCCTGCGTATCTTATTACAGGACATCGTTGTCAACACCAGCATTTTACCGCTGTTGTTGATTTCTTGGCAAGTTTACGTTCTGTAGTTTGCCTTTGCTTTCTGAACGACCGGCATACATAAACTACTGTAATAATACTAATACTAATATTGCCAGCAAGTAAAGTAAAAGAAGCAATGTAATATTTAACGAAGAAATTAGAAGTATGAACAGTAAAATAGATATGAATATAATAATTGGACACATCGGCAGCTTTATTTAATCGTGATAGAGCAATTTAAGCCGTAATATATTTACAATTGCATTTGCTAACATCACATGTGAACATATTACACTGGTTGACATTATTATGATTATTAATATTATACATACAACTGTACCTGCGACACATTTTTGCGACATCCATCCTTATACCAAGAACGCGAACTAAACAAGAAAGGTCTCTCAAACTGTACATAAGCAGCTCTTGAGGTATTGCCCTTGGAGCTGGCTTTCTCTTTCTTTAAATCATTGGCGGTTTTGAGATCTCGGATCGTGTACGGCTGCATGAGTCTGGTATGGTAGTGCTTCAGCTCATTGTGGTTGCCGATCAGGATGAGTTCTTCCGCCACTTTTATTCGAGTGTCATGCAGTGCTGTTATAAAATCAAAACTGTGGAAAGGCACGAACCACGTCATGTAAGGTTAGTTAGTCTAAAAGCCAGTTTTATGGTTTCACATGTGTGTGTGTGTGTGTGTGTGTGTGTGTGTGTGTGTGTGTGTGTGTGTGTGTGTGTGTGTGTGTGTGTGTGTGTGTGTGTGTGTGTGTGTGAGAGAGAGAGAGAGAGAGAGAGAGAGAGAGAGAGAGAGAGTTGAGTTGAGTTGAGCAAAGAACCGACATACCTGCACTCAGGACATTCCCATACGCACTCCGTTCCTTCGTTCAACAGCCAGCGAAGTGTAACACTTCTAATCGTTCACACTGCTATCTGATTGAAAGTTTTTCTGGTATTCCCTCTCAGTTTTGAGATTCTTCCAGAAACCCTGTCGATCCCCCGCAATCTCATTCTTTTCAAATCATACGGGTTCTCAAACTGTTCCCACACCTTCTCCACCTGGTCCCATAGGCGCACGACCACCTCTCTCTTGTCCATAGATAATCTGCCACCAAGAGGTGCATTCCCTGCTAGCCTATCAGCCTGTTCATTCGCCCGCATTCCTGCATGGCCAGGGCAAATCATCCATACAATTCTTACAATCTGTGACCTCTGAAGCGAGGTGAGCCATTCCACACGAAACATTCCTAATAATTTCATTTGTTATCTCCAATGCCTTGAATTTGTAGTACATTTGAATAAGGTGCATGTGAAGACTCATGAGGCTGAAAACATGGCTTGAACACAGGCAATACTGTAGCCATGTCTCCGACATCAACCGAGCCATACATTTCTACTTGATGTTCAGTGCATGCTTTAATTCAATACATTAACAACGCTTACCTGGCAGCAAGTTTTGTAAGAGTGTTATTAGTGGAGCATTTCAAAAACAAAATCTCAGACAGTGTTGCATGATCAAAATACGCATCAAAACTATCAAAAGTAAACGACAAAATTTATGAAGAGCTTGCTTTTACAGGGGATACATGGTCTTAATATGACGTATATCATTTCTGAATGGCTATAAATTGTCAAAAACGAGTCTCCTGCTGGAAGACTGTGCAACAGATATAAATGAGATGAAAGAATGGAATCTGGCCTTGTTTGATTGAGGTTTGGTAGTCTGAGTGACCGGTGGGGATTTGACTCTGAATGATTGCACTATTCCATATATTTTAACAGAGGAACTAATCATGTAAACAATATACACAAATCTGGTTAACAAACGTCATAAATGAGCAAAGGAGAATATGAAGGAATATGTCCCCAGACCTTCTTGGGCACGAAACAAATGGCAACATGTCACACGTTTTTGAAACACATCAAAACAGGTAGTAATCTGTGTCTGCATGACTTTGCATTTGCTTAAGCTAAAATTCCACACAAACTAACATCATTTTGGAGTACACCCATCAGGTCGTAACAGCTGAAAAAATTGTCAGATGAAGGCTTCCATCTCCGCTACCAGTTGAGTTGAGTTGAGCCAAGAACCAACATCACTGCACATTCTCATACGTGCTCCGTCCTCATCTGCAACAGCCAGTGAAGAGTCCCAATATTAATGGTACCAGTAGCAGTCTGGTTATTTGTTCGTCTGGCCTTTCCTTGAGGTTTTAAGTGTCGGCTAGATCCTATGGTCACTCCTTGCAGCACCATTCTCTTCAAGCCGAGATGATCTATCCGTTCTTCTGCACTAAACGCACGATTTCAAAGGGACCCGACTACACCTGCATCAACATGTCCAAGATTGTTTCCTTGAGAAGCCACACACCTCAACGACATCTTATGAGGCGTTGGCTCTCAATGGAACTAATTTGAACGGCATACTGTAGATAAGTAGCATTGTTGGTAATAAACAGCTGGATGGTTTTAGTCTCGTTTACTATTAGACACCCTACATAAGATATTCGTTTATTAACCAGTGTACCCTTCTGTTAAGTGGCCGTGGTAGTGTAATCTAAAGAGAGTGAATCCTGGTGAACTGTTGATAAGAGCATATTACGAAAAAAAAATAAGATGGCTAGAGGAATCGCAAGAAAACGATGCGTAAAATCAGTCCAACCTTCTGACCTTTGAACGCAAGCATGGGTTTGCCACACACATACACTTGATGACAAATGTGGATTAGGAAACATGACGTCACCCATCTGTGGTTACCCAGTAGCCAATAGGCATTGAGCAGGTTAGTGCTCCACCTGTCAACCCAGTGTCCTAGTGTTGGCATGACTACATGGAATCCACGGGCTCTGAGACGAAGGATATACGGATGCAATTCGTAATCTCGCATGCCGCGTTCGAAACACAGCTGCCGAAGATCTAGTAGCAGACCGCCTGGTGTTGATTTTCATACAAATGGTATAAATGCCGGTCGTTCAGAAAGCAATGGCAAGCTACTGAACGTAAACTTACCAATAAATCACACATTTCTGGAGTTTACTGCGACATCCTGTAAAGAATATGCATCTAATTGTTAACATAGCAGGCAGGTGAAGCCAGCCTTAATGTAAAGCAATGGACCCTTTCCTACTTCTTGAGACATACTGTGTATATGTTAAAGTAAACAAGTAAACAACCCATTTACACGCCTTCAAGTTAATTGATTATATGACAGTAAACAAATTAAAGGACCCTTTTAACGTGTTGAGTCGTATTGGGTATATGGTGCCTATCCCATGTTTTGTCCACACGTTGTGACCTCGATAGGTGATGTTGTCAATACTATGTTCGCCTAATTTATTCCCTATACATTTTCTAGTACCTGTTTTAGGTTGGGCATCTAGGTCAATTAAAACAAGGTAATAATAATCTTCGCCACAATCGGGATCTGATATGTGACCATCAGGTCAGTACTCAGGTGTACTAACTACTGTGCAACCCCAGGTCTCCCTTAACCTTAATGGGCATCAGACAACAGTATTAAAAGTAAAACAGCCAGTTTGATACTGATAACATAACCCATTAAGTGCCATCTGGTCCAGAAATTATACGCCTAATTCCACATTGCAATACTGCATGGAAACTAGGGCCATTGACTGGGTTGTGTTTGGTGAAACAGCGCCTAGTGATGATGTATAGCTGAAAGTAGTAATAAAACATTGATACAGAAAGGAGGTCGATGACTTTGAAAGTGACACAGGATAATTGTGAAGAGGAAAAAAATAAATAAAGAAGCAACATGAATAGAAGCAAACGGACAATGAGGAGATTGACAGAAAGACATAAAATAGAAAGGACAGCCAGTTTCAAGGCAAGACAATTTGCATATTAGTTAGTTAGTTGTGGCTTCAACATCTCGTAAAGGGTTGCCCCATCATGCTCCATTCCTGTGCCAGTGAATTTGCATATTAAAAAGTAAACGATAAAGAATGTTGAATATCCTTTGCAGGACATTGCGATCAACCCCAACCCCAGATTGATTTGCTAGGCAATTTTACATTCAGTAGTTTGCTATTGCTGTCTGGTCAAGAAGTCAACTTAAGCACAAGCGCATTAGCCCTCGCGGCCACGTCGACCCATAGAAACACGTGATATACACACGATATACACACGATACACACATGATGCACACACGATACAAACGCGATATGCACACGATATACACACGATATTCACACGATACACACACGATATACACACAATAGACACACGATACACACACGACACACGATATACACACGACACACACACAACACACACACGATACACTCATGATGCACACACGATATACACACGATATACACATGACACACACACGATATACACACGATTCAATGGAATTCAGCATGCCCACATGGACAAGAGCGCTCGCTCTTACGATTCCTGTGCGCTGATCCAGTGATTCCGAGATAGCATGTTAAACCCCTACACCTGTCAAATGGACTGAAATGTTGATTTATCTTCCTTGACTTGGGTATGTACATTACAAGTACCGCTGAAGTCGGAGTGGGTTTGCCTGATGACGAGGGACACTAGTAACAGGGAAAGCTAATCTACACGCACAAAATCAGTCCAATCCACTAGACGTAGTAGCATGTTGCATAGACTACGTTTGAGTTCAAAACGAGCTAATGCAACACCCCCCCCCCCACGCACACACACACACACGCGCGCGCACACACACACACACACACACACACACACAATTTAACAGAAAGCAAGGGACAACACCAACAGTTGTATCTAGCATTACGCAAGATAAACGCAATCAGAAGCATTCTTACTGTGATAGCCTTCTTTCGTGATCGCCTCTGGAATTGGAGGAAACTGTAAAATGTTGAGATGTTGTGTTGAAGCCGACACTGGGGATGTTGATGGTGTAGCTGAGGCTGTACAGTTTCTGGGGTGGCACATACCTCAGGTGGCAAGCAAATTGGTAGTCCAAGGAATCAAAATGGGGGAACAGGGAAAAGATATTTACCTCACCTAGTGTTAGAAATAGGTTAAAATAAGAGCATAAGAGAAAAAAAAAATACATGTTTAGATAACTCTGTCTACGCTAATGAAATAACCAAATGTTTACCAGTTACTTCCCTTACATATATTCATTTTTGTACTAGGGGAAAAAAATGGTTTGCATATCGTTTACAGGACGTCGCTGTCAACATCAGCATCTTTCAGCTAATTGTTGATTTCTTGGCAAAATTACCCTCAGTAGTTTGTTGTACTAGGGACGTCACCATATGTTGATCAATTACTTCCTCTTCGCACAATAAATTAATCTGTGACTTTCCATACATTTATTTATTTTGCACTACAGAATGCAACAGACGTTGAACAGTTACTTTGTCTACATTTATTCATGCATTCGTTCATTCATTCATTCTTTACATAGTTAATCAGTTTCTTCTGACATCTCTCTTCACGAATTCTTTACTACGGGACTAAACATACATTGATCAGCTACTTGCCATACATTCATTCACTCAGTACTAAGGAATTCAGCATCTGATCATCAGTTATTTTCTCTACATTCATTCGATACCAAGTAACTTATCATACATTAATCAGTTGCTTCCCTTATATTTACTTATTTTTGTGTTACGGAATACACCATACATTGACAAGTTACTTCCCCCTACTTCAACTTATTCTCCTCTACTTCCCTCCCTCTGTACTAAGGAACTCACTACACGTTGATTAGTTACTTCCCTTACATTTACTCATTATAGACTTCAGAAATCACTATACGTTCATCAGTTATTTCCTCCTACATTCACTCATTCTCTACAACAGAATTCACCACACGCTGATCGGTTATCTCCATTACATTCATTCATTCTGTACTAAGAATTGACTATATGTTAATTAGTTACGTCCCCAACATTCACTCTGTACTTCAGAATTCACCGTGCAGTGGTTAGTCACTTCCCCTACATGACCACACATCTCTCACTGTTGTTGACTCTGGCAGTCCTAGACAGTTATTTATTCAGTGTTTTGAACTGCACTAACATAACCATTAGTGCACTTGTCTACTAAGACAGTGGTTTGGGTTCAATCTGCTGTAGTTATCAAGGTGGTCCCCCAGCAGAGATTGCCGTTGGGGTGTGACGTGCTATATCTTCACGTTGTCCCCCAGCAGAGATTGCCGATGGGGTGTGGCGTGCTATATCTTCACGTAGTCTAATAATTAACAATAAATTGTCCCAGAGTAGTTTCCTGCTAAGGGTCTGTGATATAATAGCACCATCACATTTTTTAGGCCTGAGAGAAAGGAGGAATCAACAATTGTTTGTTTGGCACCGAGTCTGTTAATGGTCGTGTGACCGAGTCAGCCACAATTCCTATTTTTGATTTTCATATGCTGTGGGTACACGATGAGAAGAGAGGCATTGGAGAACATCTTGACGACTGGAAAGATCGAGGGGAAGAGAGGCAGAGTTCGACCAGGAGAAATGAATTAGGAAGAACTTGGAAGCAACAGAGATGTGGATCTTAAGAAGAATGTTGCGAAATCCTTTGACAGTCAGAGTAACTAACAACGATTGCCTGAAAGAGGCTAATGAAACTAGAATATTATATGCAACAATAAGAACAAGTCATACAGCTTTCTTTGGTTATGTGATGAGTAGACAGGAATTGGAGAACATCGTGACGATTGGAAAGATCGAGGGGAAGAGAGGCAGAGGCCGACCAAGAGAAATAATGCTGGGTAGATTGACACGGTGGTATGGATGAATATCAGCAGCAGAGTTGATCCAGAAAAACCAAAGACCGAGATTTGTGGTAAGACATGAAAACCCACACCAAATAGCATGTCACTTGATGATGATGATGATGATAATGATGATGATGATGATGATGATGATGATGATGATGGTGATGTGGTTAAATGCATCAGTTGAAGATCAAGATCTGCCCAGCTTTGCAAGTTAATTTTCTCGATCGTGACCAGGGAGGTACAGTTGTCAGATATCCATAGAGAATTGCATTTATCGAAACTTTTGGTCATGTTTCAAGGGATGAATCATACCATTTACGTCCTTGGCTCTGGTTCTTTTTCCTATGGCTATTATAGAGAGCACTATAGTAAAAATCACTGTTTGTCTCTTTGCATTTCTTTTGCTCTGAATAAGTGTTTCTGCTTCTCGCTTCAAAGTTTCTATTGCAAAGTGTTGTGAGACATTACAAACACCAGGTATATTTCAAAGATAACCTATACACTTTATCTCCCTCTCTCTCTTTTTATCAAAATCGTCTCTCTCTCTCTCTCTCTCTCTCTCTCTCTCTCTCTCTCTCTCTCTCTCTCTCTCTCTCTCTCTCTCTCTCTCTCTCCCTGAGTGTGTCTGTGCATAGAGAGAGAGAGAGAGAGAGACAGAGAGAGACAGAGAGAGATAGATAGAGAGAGAGAGAGAGAGAGAATAACTTTCAAACACCCCTATATGAACACGCCTATACAACCAGGTTTACTAAACAGATGCTAAAATCCTGTATATGCTAATAATTACTGTAGGTTCCTAGCTGAGTATTTTTTCATTGTGAACAACATTTAAACAACTTCACAGGCTAAAGATCAAAGTTAACCTTGATAATTAAAATCAAAGGATTGCAAATGATCAAACGCACCTGTAGCACATTCCACAGCCGGGAGTGGGCAGTCAGGGCTAAATGTCTTCCTACAATATGTCTGCCAGTAGCAGTGTATTCCGCAGCACTGACCTTCAACTTGGTGTGCTGCAGAAACAGACACACATACGTTTTATGGCTTCAAAAACACAGGTGCATTTGTCACAATTGTGAATGCCTGCTCTACAACACATATCATCTGTTTAATAAATTTATGTTTGTTTCAGTAATTATTGAAGCTTCTTTATGGCGGAATGATACCTATCTGACATACTGTTGTGGCCGTGAATGGTGTAGTCTCTCCATAACGTAGCATGGAAGCCGCAATTACATAGTAGTTAGACTTGACCTGTCTTGAGTTCGACTTCTCATCGAGACGGATTCGAATGTTTAAAATTGACTGGGTTCCAAGACAGAGCCAGCCTAAAATTGGCACTAGTAATTGTTTGGGGAAATAAAGGCATCCTTCGTGATACTCACTACACCACTCACTGAGTAACCAGTGGTCTATAAAATATCAGTGTAGCACCATAGGTTCAATGCACAATAGAACGTGCAAAAGTCTCCTTTGATTTTCAGTTTTTATAACGCACCAGAATGATTGTTCCGGAAAAGCGCTGGTGTGAATAATAGACAGCTGGTATACCAGCTTCAAATGTGTATACCCAGGGGCGAAACCGGGCATTAAAAAAAGGGTTAGTTGCATATCCTTTACAGGACATCGCAGTCAACCCCATCATTGTTTTGACTGGTTGTGATTTCTTGGCAAGTTTACGTTCAGTAGTTTGCCTTTGCTTTCTGAACGATCGCCACTCATACCTTTGAATATGAAACCAACGCAAAGCGGCCTGCTTCCAAATCGCCCGCAGCTGTTTTTCGAACGCGGTATGCGGGATTGAGAATTGCATCCGTAAGGCCTTCGCCACAGAGCGGGCAAAAATAAGGGTACCGAGCATAGATACAGGGTGTATTTTTAATGACTGTAGTGTTTGACAATATTGCCGGTCCAAATTTTAAATTCACCCTCTGTAAAGTTCAAGCAACGTAAGAGGTAAATACAAAACTTGGACCGGCAATATTTTCAAACATTGCACAGTTATTAAAAATAATCGTACACTCCATATAAGCATGCGTTCAGAAACACACGGTGACCGCCCGGAATATATTTTATTGTACAAGCGAACAGCGCCGCACTTGTCAAAATTAGGAAACAGGTGAAGCAGTCGTTGTCCCTGCTCTCCATCCCCCCCCCCCCCCTCCATCCCCTTTCTCTCTTCCCGTCGCACCCACTACTGGGACATTAAAGATGGCCTGCAGGATAGAGAGAGCAGTATAAAGACAGCTTATTGCATGGTGGCACGCCTTTTTCATGACTCTTGTCTATAAAGGTTGCTGAAGTGGAGAGCTGACAGTAAAACAGATTACAAATATCGCAAATTGTAGAGAGCTCTGACAGTTAGACAACTCTGACACGTAGACAGCTGTGACATGTAGACAGCTCTGACAGTTAGACAACTCTGACACGTAGACAGCTGTGACATGTTGACAGCTCTAACAGTTAGACAGCTCTGACACGTAGACAGCTCTGACATGTAGACAGCTCTAACAGTTAGACAGCTCTGACATGTAGACAATTCGGACAGTTAGTTTTCTGACATGTAGACAGCTTTGACATGTAGACAGCAACTACATGTAAACAGCTATGCCATTTAGACAGTACTGCCATTTAGACAGTACTGCCATTTAAACAGATATAACACGTAGACAACTCTGACATATGTTCAGCCCTGACATATGGACAGCTCTGACATATAGATAGTTCTGACATGTGGACAGTTCTGACATATGGACAGCTCTGACACATAGACTCGGCTCTGACATATAGACACAGCTGTGACATCTCAGAACTCATTTTTCGACTTCCAGACAAAAGGATAAAGTACACAGAATGATCGTCTTGTTTAGAAAGCTACCTTTACTTGGATTATTCTGCATGTTATCTCTGTGTTGCTTTTCCCATATGTTGTCAGCACTGTCACCAGATAGCCGAATCTCTGTTTGTGCTTCCGAGTTATCCTTGTCTGCTCTTAGTGTACACACTGGCTATTGTTTTTCTTTCTTGGTCCTGATCACAGCTATCAAAGCTATACACAAGTAACTGCCGATGGGAACTGTTGACGTGTCTTTATGGTAGATTGTTAACACCGTCACTGACTACCACTGGAGTAGAATTTATAAGAGCATAAGTCTGATTTGTTTATTGGAGGAGCGCAGGCACCAAGAATTCAAAAAGCGCTGGGATGAAAGAGAAACGAAGAAGCCCAAGAAACTATGGAGACCGGTAGTATACCCAGATAGAATTACTGACTTTGAGGATGGATCTGGCTACATGTACTATATAGAAGACGGAGAGATGATCCCATGGCTGACCGCAGAGGAAGAAAGCGAAAGGCAACAGAAACTCAAAATCGAAAAAGAAAAAAGGCGCAAGGAGGAAAATGAAAACATCGAAAAGCTCCTACAGAAAATACACAAAAAAGGAGGCAAAAATACCAAATAAAAAGTCCTTTTAAGGACTGCAACCAATCAAGCCAGATGAACCAGCAGCCTTCTCTAACAACAGGACACCACCAGAGGAGACGGAAACAAAGGACAGCCGCCGACCAATCCCCCAGCTGACGTCACAGACACAAACGCTTTCATAACCAGTCCGAGATAGGACTTACTCGTAAGAGCGCACAAGTCAAGAAACAGGGTAAAAACACCCACAAAAACCACGGCTCTCAACAATAACCACCGCTGAGGAAGCAGGTTAGACGAGACCGAATTATGGAATATTTTTTTTCGAAAATTGGAATTGGGATTTGTTTCCACATCAAGCTGAATAAACCGCACACAATCAAAGTATGTAGATTATTTAAGTTGTCTGGTGTGGCTTCATATTAAATGTATTTTCTAAACATATAAAGAAGAAGAAGAAGAAGAAGAAGAAGAAGAAGAAGAAGAAGAAGAAGAAGAAGAAGAAGAAGAAGAAGAAGAAGAAGAAGCTGCTTCTGCTGCTGCTGCTGCCAGGTCCGGAGCAGATGTCGGCAATCATGACTCTCCAGCCCTCTCTGTCATCTGATTTCTTGATGGTATTGGTGGTGCTAATATTATTATCATCTGTTTCCGAGCTGTTTAAGCTCCTCTCCGCAATCAATTCTCTGCCTCTCTCGTCTAGTGAAAAGTGCAATGAATATTAGAAGTACGAGATGCGGAGTGGATCTCATTGACAGTACGACAATCACAAACAACGCAGAGTGCTGCAGCGACAAGCCTGCATTAGCACAGTTAAGTTAGCTACATGTTCTTTACAGGACGTCACAATCAACTTCAGCAATATTTTAGCTGTGATTTACAAGGCAAATTAGGTTCAATAGTTTGCTTGAGTTTTCTGAACAGCCGACGCTCTCACCACTTTTAAAAAGAAAAAAGAAAAGATCTTCCATTATCAAACAATTATGAAAAAACAATAAGAAGTCGCTTAAAAGTCGACAAGGTCGACTTCATTGCACCGGGTTTATCCCATATGGCTCGGTCTCTTCCCGCAGCGCGGAAAGCGTCGCACAAAGCACGAACGCCGTAGCTTTTTTTAGCGACGACCCACAGGAGTCTCTGAATCATTTAACTCGTAAACCGAAGGGCGCGGCCCGGAATCGAACCCACAACCTTCGAAGCACGAGTCAAACGGCTTGATCACTTCGCCACAGAGACTCCCGAAAAAAGATGAAAAAACAATAAAAACGAGATAAATGCCTTTACAATAACTGCATTAAGTGACCATGTTCACTTAAAGCTACCTATCACCATTTTTGTGTTATTCCCCATGCTATTCTGAAATAAAGCAGGAGCTGTTAACCCAGGAGATCCAATCACACTTACGGTCATTGCGGATGGTACTGTTTGAGGGGCAAGTGGAAGATTTCAGGCACTGGTCACATTTTTGCCTGTACAGCTCACACTCTCTAGACGGGAACATGTACTCCTGAGTTGTTGGGCGGGAGCGCTGGAACACCTGGCGGAGTATGTCAGTCTCCTCTGTACATACGACGCTGTTTGGACCGTCTTTCAGCGGCGTTAGTTTGGTCGTCTGCAATGTACAGACAGAAACAGTTACAGTACACACCGATTAAGGCGATCATGGATGTGGCGAATTTCTGGTTTGAAGAACAATAATGTACTGTACGTTGTAAATACGTTACTATATGAACTCTTATAAGAAGCATTTCTGATAAGATAAACTATTTCTTAGGTCCCAGTAGAGTTCGCTTTATCAGGTCTGCACTGTATTCCGAAACAGGACATTGTTATTAGTCTGTGGTGTGTTAAGACTATTACATTATGTAGGCCTGGTGCACGGAGTTAAAGTATGAATACAATAAGTGGAACAGCGGTATAGCTGTGGAAATGTAAACTATATGAAATAACACAAAGTAATGCAGCTTTACAGAATACAATTACGGAAAACATTGGACGTTGTGGCCACTAGCCTTGATCAGCAAACAAATACACAAAACACAACATATAAACACGGGGAAAGACAATACAATCATTACATTAAGGCATAAGAACGGGATGAGAGGAATGGACAGATGAAAATAAGTTTTCCATTCATCATTCCATTCTTATCCCGATCTTATGCCTTAATGTAATCACTGTAGTGTCTTCCCCCTGTCTATATGTTGTGTTTTGTGTATGCATTTGTTTGCCGATGAAGGCTAGTCGACGCAACGTTCCATGCTTTCCGTAACGTTATGTAAAACAGCATTACTGTGTGTTATTTTATAATGATTGCACGGAGGAATGGTTGGCAAGCCTTTCCCTGACTGCATAAGTAAATGTTTATTAGTGTGTTTGTGTTTGTGATTGTGAGTCGCTGTATATGTATGCGAGAGAGTGTGTATTTGTGCATTATGGAGTGGGTGTATAACCATGAGAGTTTGGTATATGATGTATGTATATATGAATGTGTATATGTAGGTATGTATGCACTTGTGTACGCATGTGTGAGTGTCTGTGTGTGGATATGTGTATATCTGACTACCTGCCTACTTATCTCATAACATAGATTATTTTCACAGCATTCATTTGACAATATTATTTGTTTTCTATTTGAATGTAACAAGCACAATAGATAAATGATGTACGAAAAATAAGTGGTTGAAAAGGCTGAATATAAGACGGGCCTGCAGCCCAATGTGTGACCCTTTGAAAATAAGGTTCATTTGTTCGTTCATTCGTTCGTTCTTGGTATTGAACGACGAAAGCAGTGTCAAACGCTCGTCTGACCGTGCTCACGATATTGTCAACGTAACCGCCTAGCGATTACACCAACACCCGTTAGAAACAGTAATAGGAACAATTATTTTACTCTGGTGATACAATGCAACAGTAAAAGTGTGGAGAACGCAAGACGTCACATACACTTTCTCTCGTCATCAGGAGAACCCACTCCGGCTTCACATTAACCCTATTGCAATGCAGCTTCCATAGCGGGAGTAGAGAAAACAGAATGCCCAGTATAAGCGGATGCGTGGAATAAAGGGAAGGTTGCAGCAGGATAGAAAATAAAACACACACACATACACACACACACGGATACGAAGATAGAAGATGCAAGAGCCTAAGGTTACAGGGTCAAGGAAAAAATAAGGGAAACGTAAATAAGTAGAGTCAACTGAGGATGTTGGAAAGGAAAAGAGGAATATGCTGGAAAGGAAATTTTAAAAAAAGTGTACAGATGGGGCAGGGAAAGATTCAGGAGAATAAGGAATAAGAAGAAACAGAGAGACATGAAAATTAGAAGAAACAAGATAATAATAATAATAATAATAATAAAAATAATAATAATAATAATAGTAGTAGTAGTAGTAGTAGTAGTAGTAGTAGTAGTAGTAGTAGTAGTAGTAGTAGTAGTAGTAGTAGCAGCAGCAGCAGCAACAGCAGCAGTAGTAGTAAAAGTAGTAGTAGTTATCATCTATTAAACGGACTGTCATGCTTAATTTCAGCAGAGATGGATCAGCCATATTTCCTCCATGCCTAATTTCGAAGGTGAAACTCATTCAGTCAAGGTGAAACGAAGATATGATACAAAGAAAACACGGAAACCTCAATGAAAAATGGCTACATTTGCCTTGAAACTTGCGAAAACACTGTTGCTGATCGCTCTACCTGGCATAATCAAAATTTTCGCTGGCATTGTGACTTTGGGGGATGAAAAACTCGACGCTGAAGTTACCCAGAGGTGTGCCGTATGACAAGTCAAATATCGCTGCCTGATCATTAGTCAACACTCACATGCTCTCATTATAACTGATGTTTTGTGCGTTCCAATTGATCTAACAGATCACTTCAGAATCCACTCTGAGACTGACAAATGGCAATATGATGCGCTTCACCAATGATGGACAAACAACATCATCAGTCAATTTAAACATCCCTCTTACAAACAACATACCATCTACAAATACAACGAAATGCACACCTCAAAAACAAACAACAAACCATGTAACTTGGACAGGGCGCATTGATGTTCCACTTAAGGTATCGATCCCCATCCTTGTAGTGGTCAGGGCATCTGGTCACAGACTCATCCTGGGAGTCGCACCTGACAACTTGAGCAGTCGAGGTCCTGTTGGCAATCAGCTCCATTTGTATAGAGTAGTAGTCCGGTAGAGGATGCCTGTGAAAGGTCAAGGAGAGTCTGGCTGTGAGAGCATCCTCTAGGAAGACTACACTATCGCTTAGCTCTTAAATGATGACAGATTCATGTCTAGTATCAACAGTTTAAAGAGATGCTAATATTCATGATCACTAAACTTTATCAAAACCCTTTGTATTGCTTTGACCTAATTTTGGCGTCTACTAAAAACCTCATCTTCTTCTGATACGAGTAACCATTTCTTATTGTGAGTTGGCTTCTTTCAAGATATCTTCATTGCGCTATCTTTCCGTCCACAGTGTTCTCATAATTTTCCTATAAAACTACATCTACGCAGCTTTCTTGTAATTCGTTACTTGTTTGCCAGATGTATATGATTCGCTTTCATTCATCAGGATTGACTCAATATACCTATTAAGATAGTGGTTCTCAACCGGTGGGGAATGCCCCCTCCCCCCTCCCAGTGGGGAATTTTAGGGTTTCCAGGGGGGCAATTAAGATTATTTCAAGGTCGCGTTAATACAAGAACCGATTACTTGATATTGTTTTTCCCTTCATACTTTACGGTTCTGTACGTCTCACCCTTCTAAAATTCATTTTATAAAGTAAGTGGACCCACAAATCACGCTTTATGAGGACGTCTAAACTTGTTTTAGTATGTGCTATTAAATTTAGCTTCCATTATTACGTATAATGTGTAGGGGCGGGGCGGGATTTTTAGGTAGGAAATACTAAAGGGGGGAATGATGTTCTGAAAATATGGTGAAGGGGGCACGGGCCAAATTTTTAGGTAGGAAATACGAAAAGGTGGGGGGGGGGGGGGGGGGGGGGGGGGGGGGGGGGGGGGGGGGGGGGG
>JACEFZ010016810.1:0-21955 GCA_014155875.1 Cepaea nemoralis | reverse complement strand
TTGTTTCCCTTGGATTTGTACCAAACATCACTACAACTTCTTTATCATTCCCCTTTAAACCCACGGTATTTCTAGCACCAATAAAACTTGTCTATTTACTATAGAGTACATCTCCCTGCTGTACCATTAACAAAACTTATCTATCTACAAAAAACTCAAGAAGTTGAAACATAAAATCAACTAGCAATTCCATCACAGAGAGAAAAAAAATATATGCCTCACTCGAACCTACATCTATATTAGTTATCTCAATGCTCTAACTACTCCTCAAGACCATTTATGAAAAGTATCCATAGAAGCCTTTTCCATTTCCACCGTTTCATATACTTCATCAAGTATCTCTTTCCTTTTTACATCATGAAACTTATATCTTGCTATCTGCAGTATTTTCTAATCATTTACTTCTTACGTTCCACTTCTTCAATAACTCCAAGTTTCTTTGAATAAGTGCTATCTCCACATCAATATCTTCTTCTTCGTACAACTTATTAGTTTTCTTCCATACTACTATTTGATTCTGACTTTTCATCCATTTCCTCTTCTTCACCTGTATGTCTCTCGCTAGCAGCCGCTAATCTCTTCCGTTCAATATCCCATCTAATTTGTCTATCATTATTTCTTAAGGACCTTTCTAGTAGAGGCATATCTTCACCGCTTGTTGAATAATCTCTAATTCTTCTCTGTCTTTTTACTTCTCTTTCTCTTTGTTTATCCATTCTTCTTTTCGTTGCTTGTCTAGTATTCTTAAATGGAGCACCTGTTTCCTCTTCCATAGACTTTATACTATCATAATGACTCTCATTCACGTTTTCTTCTTCTACCGTTTTCGGTATTGTCTGTTCTTGAGTATCATCGTAAACTGGAGTTGTTATTAACTGATATACCCCAAATATTTTGTTTCTGTTCTTAAAAACTGGCATTTACTAAGCTTCAATTTAACATCATGTACTCTTAATCTGTCGAATACTAATCTGACATGTTTTAAGTGATCATCCACATCCCCTGCTGTATAGATTAGAATGTCGTCTATGTATGCCAATGCAAACTTTTGCATACCCTCTAATACCTCATTTATTAACAGCATGTAGTGAGATGGAGCCGTTCGAACCCCGAATGGCATCTCGTAAGAATTCGTAAGAACCCATATGAGTACAAAAAGCACTCTTCTTTTGAGCGTCTTCCGACATCGGGATACACCAGAATCCTGATCTTGCGTCTAGTGTCGTGAAGAATGTAGAGCCATTAAGCAACCCCAAAAATATCATCAATCACCGGCAATGGGTACGCTACATTCTTAGTGATTTTGTTCAACGCCCGATAGTCACAGCAGAACCGATTTGAACCATCAGGTTTGGTCACAATTACTATCGGAGATGACCATTCTTGACTTCGATCTTGTTATTATCCCTGCTTTCAACATATCTTCTATTGCCTTTTCAACAACTTCCCTATTTCTTAATGGAGTTCTATATGGTTTTAAACTAATTGGTGGATGGTCTCCCGTATCTATTTCCATTGTAACTGTTTTTGTCCTTCCCAATTCTAAATCAGTAATTGCAAATACATCCTGATTTTCTTTTATAAGTTGTTCTAATACTTTCTTATTTTCTGGTGGAGCTTTTAACTGTGCCAACAATTCTTGTTCCCTTGTCATTTTGTCTAGTGAATGTAATTGGGCTGTATTTCTTCTGAATGGATGGATCAATTCATCCATTTGTACGTTCCCTCTTCTTCCGCGTCCGCGTCTGTTATTAACTCTTTCACTAGAAGTTTTTGAATAATTTGTTCCCGACATTTCTACTCTATCCGTTGCCAATATGTCACTAATGTTATGTTCTAGTTTGGCTATTACACATCCTCTGTATAATTTAATTTCTCTACCTGTATTGTTAATAATCATTACTGGAAAGGTTAAGTGTTTATCTAACGATATTATTCCATCTGGGACCTCAAGACCAGGCTCATCAATTACTTCCTTTTGCAATTCAGTGATTCTAACTGTGTGTCCTGCCACATAATATGGGTTTCTCTTACCTTGGCTTGTATCAAATTAACCGACTGTGGTTTTAAACGTCGTGGACATTTAATTCTAACTAGTGCCGATATATGCATGTCTTCTTCCATATCTACATACACGTCCTTGAATTTTAATTTGTGTAAATCAAAGAGAAGTCTTACTCCGTTTTTTATTTAAAAAATCTCTTCCTATAAGCATGTTTCTATTAAATCTTTTACTACATGAAAAAGATGTCTTACGTTGATCCCCCCTAATTTAAAATTGATCATTGTCTGTCCAATTACTTGTAAATTCTGTCCTGTAACAGAGTGAAGATTATTATGACTCTTAAATATTCTACAATTTCTCATTATTTTATACAAAAAACTTTCTTTAATTACACTAACCTGAGCTCCTGAATCAATTAATGTACGAACTCTATATTTTCCTATTTCTATTATACATGAGCTATGATCTGTTTTATTTTCTGTAAACTGTTTGATTTCATCTAGTTGAAAGTATTCTCTACTCGTCCTACTATGCCTGTTATTTTCCCTCCTACTACAGGTCCTATTCAATAGGTAGGGCGCCGGTTTTCCTGCGTTCTTGTACCTGTAAAACTCCTGTGTCTATCTTCAACATTCCTATTCAACCTGCTATTGCCATTTCTACTTTGTGTATTCGACTGGACACGCCTGTTATCACAAAAACGAGAAATGTGTCCGCGTTGACCACAAAACCAACAGACTATATTTGTGTTGTTCGTTTTACCTACTGTCTCACTTGTAGGATACCTCATATGTCTTCTTTCATCATAAGCACTTCTATTACTACCTTGTAACGTCTGTATACCTCCTCTCCTATTCCATCCGAACCTTGTTTGTCCTATTTCCATAGGCTCCTCAATCCTGTCTTCTCGACTAGTTCCTATTTCTCGTCCTGTTCTCAATCTAAATCTACGTCTCAAATTTTCTTCTTGTACCGCAATATCTACAGCTTGTGATAACCTCTCGGGGTTTTCTCTCATCAGCTTAAACTTCAATCCATCGGATTTTATGCCATCTACAACAATCCCGACTAACATCCTCTCCACCTCCTCTCCTCGTACATTCTGTCCTAAGAATGCTTCTTCAGCCAGGTTAATCAACCTATCGCTGAACAATTGTACCGTCTCTCCAGTGTTTTGTTTAGACTGTCTCAACACCGAAAACGCATGTTGTGGATCCGTTATTTCCGCGTATTTATGGGCTAGGTCGTCTTTGAACTGCTCCCATGTCTCATCTACTCTAGCCTCTAATTTTCTTCGGATATGATCTGAAACCGGTTCTGTTGCTGCCTGATAAGCAAGTCTCATTTTCTCTTCATCTGATGCTGACACCAAATATGCATATTTCTCTATAGAAGTTACCCACTTTTTAAAATCTCTGGCCTGTCCACTAAACTTAACAATTTCAGTTGCCATTCCTTGTTGTTTTATGACCGTATTAAGTCTACCTATCACTGTTCCTACCCCCGTCAAAACTTGTGCCAATGAATCTTGTTCCGTCATGCTGAAATATTTCTGTATATAGCAATAAAATCAATTTCACATTTATAACTATCTAATTTAAAGGCATGACCGTTGTTACTTTACACAGTAAGAATTGTTCAATCAGTCAATAGTACGTAAAATAATATTTAAAGTTCACCAATTACCCTAATTTGCTCCCGATCCAAGAAAGACGGATTCTTCTACGTTCGTTATCAGGTAGAATTCAAACGCTAGGAGTCTGTGTTAATCGAAATGCTCCTCCAACCGATCACGCACTTCAGGGAGTTAGGGAGTTTCTTCTTCCAACGTCTCAGTAACTTCAACCCCTGGTTGGGTCCCTCTCAGGCTTCTGGCTTCTTTTCACCCTATACAGGGCACATCAAAGCGACGACTTGAGAACTTCACAAAAGCGATAATTTGGGTCCCCTCTTCAGTAGGTCGGCAGCCCAGTCTGCCCCTCCCACTTCCGAGAGTTCTTTAGCGGTATCGCTGCTGTTAATAAGCTTTCCATTTCTTCTTATTCCTCAAAAAGTCTCAAGGTCAGGATTCTGCGGCTTTTAGTTCGCTCCAGGCAATCTATCTTCATGAGAAGTAGACAACTGCTCTGTTAGTAAAATGTTTCTACTTGATTCGACTTGCCTTGAAGGTTTCTTTTTCCTGAGCCTCTTATTTCAAACGATCCAGAAAAAACGTGCTGGTCTTTCCCACTCTTTTGCTCAGCGAGATGATCACCACTGTACAGCAACTCACCCTGGCAAGCCGGCTTTCATAACTCAGGTGACAACGACTGCCTATACATCTAGGATTCTTGATAGCAACGAGGACTCTGAAAAATATTTACAGACAACCACCCCTAGCCGGGCTTTTGGCTGCTGTAATTCTCACAGACGACGTAGTGGCCATTTATCAACTTCGCTTTTTCGTTCAACATAAGTATAGAACCGTGCCGTAATTCTGTCTCTGGGTATTTGATGCAAGCAGAACGAGATCTTCAAAACTTTGATTTTAGTTCGATGTTCGACCTGGACAGCATATTGTGATTCCGCGACACTCCAAGTTCGTATCCTGTGTCATGGGCACCAATTCAGTCCTTTGTAACAGCGCACAGATAAATAGGACTAACGAGTTCTAGGTTTGAGTATAAATAGAGATTTATTTCATCTTGATGACAACTTCTACAACCTTCATACAACATGGCGTCTTCTCTCTTCCAGGCCCAGATGTTGACTGGTTCCTAACAACAAACTACGTCACGACTTGAGCATCCTTCTTCCCATTCCATCCTGATGCTCAAGCGTGCTGTAGTTTTGCCCACCCAATATACACATACTGCTACAGCAACAAGGACGTGTGTGATGTTCCTGGTTTGATTATGGAGTGAGACTACAGTGTCTTATGTTGATTTACATCGGCGGACATTTATCCATTTGTGTGATTTAGTAGTCTCGATTTCAAACAGGAATAAATATATGGTATTTAATTAAATAGACCCAAATTAGATGATTCTTAGGAATCGAGTGTAGTAATGTGCGTTGTGAGAACGTATTATAGGAACGCCGGCAACAGTATGCTAGTAGGTGCTTAAACTAGCTAGTGTGAGATATCAATTAACTCAGTGAGTTAAGAACAATGTAGTGAGATGATATGTAGGGAGATTGAAAGTGGTTGGGTGAATAAAGGAAATGTAAAATGGTAGGATCTTCCAGTAGGTTATCTACTGGGTTTCTGCACTTTTCCTTTAGTCTTTCCTTATCTTACCATGACTCAGACCGATGTGATGAACTCCTCTGCCTTATGACAGAGTTTAGTTCTCTGTTATATATCTGAGTGCGGCCGTCGGCCTACACTCACCTAATGAAGGTCGGAATCGGGTTGCTCTCATCAGGTGTGTTCTCTCTTTAACAGGTTCCACTATGTTATCCAAGGGGCTAGCAGAAAAGTGATATAAGAAGATTATGGCTCGATCATTGAAGGCAGTTTTTACTCAGCGGCGTTTGCACTGGTCTGCAAGAACCTAGCCTCTGCTGAGCAGGAACCGATGATCATCTAAGATTGATTCCTCATTAGTAGTTCTCATCATAGTAGAGTGAAGATACTTACTATACCACCAGTAACAGGAACAATAGTAGTTATATAGAGACATTAAAAATTAACATTGTGTTTTCCAACTGGTGAATTCCTGTGAGAAATTAACTATTAACATTTTGTTTCAAAGTGACAGTAAACATTATTTTACTATACAAGGATTATCAGATCACAGAACGTTTAGTGGCATATTAGTTACACTGTGTGTGTCAGATTCATGGTCAGTATAGGACTATATCCACTATTGGTGACCAGGCATCCGGACTATCCAAGAGCCATTGGAGGAAGTCGACACCTGGCTGGAGAGACGCATCATTTGGTGAGGTCCTTCTGTACTTGATCTATGGTGCTGTTGTGTGGCCAGTACTGTGAGGAAAGCAGACTTTGCTCCTGAGCTGTTCGGTCTGATTCTGCATACACACTAGATTATACGACAGACATTCTACACATACACACTTTGCACATACCTGACAATTTTCTTTATTAAATTGATTTGTCATTTTGTTAGAAACTAGAGTTGTGTAGAATGTTTTGGAAAAGAATGAGAGGGGGCATGGTCCAGAGGTAAGAAGTAGGAGAGAAAGAGAGAGAGAGAGAGTGTGTGATCCAAGGACGGACGGTGTTTTGTGGATAGAGATCTAGGAGATTCTCAAGATAATGATATGGGGTTAAAAGAATGTGGGTGTTGATTTCCCTCACCCCAGGGACGACACTTATTACGACATTACTGGGGGCTCGTCCGGGATCTCTCGACACGGGATCTCTCGACACGGGATCTCTCGGCACGGGATCTCTCGACACGGGATTGGTGATATCATATTAATGAGGATCCAGCTAGGGTGAATGTGGATAGGAGTTAAGACACATATCTTACCTGTTCAGACTTCACAAGTCTACATAGGTCTTTGGTCCTAATTCTTCTCTTATCATTGAGAGATTGTTTTGTGTTGTTCTGTGTGGCGTTAAATATATAGATACATTTTAAATAGTGAATATCTATATATTGTTTGGAGAAATTTACACTCAACCTGCTGACTCACCTCTCTGAAATATGGCCACTCCTAAACTAGAAATGGCAGAACTAAGGACAAGGGGGGAAGGAATGGGCTTGTCGGGTTCTGCACTAACAGAGTACATACAGGAGGTGGAGAGAGATTTTCGTTAAGCAGAAAGGGACGATCGGAAGGCCGAGATAGAATTAAGAAAGATGGAGTTAGAGACTAAAACAATGGAAGCTGAGCAAGCCACTAAAAGGTTAGAACTTGAAGCTGAGCAAGCTGCTAGGAAGCTTGAAGCTGAGTAAGCTGCTGGAAACTTGAAGCTGAGCAAGCTGCTAGGAAACTGGAAGCTGAGCAAGCTGCTAGGAATCTTGAAGCGGAGCAAGCTGCTAAGAGATTTGAAGCTAAGCAAGAAGCTCAGAAAAGGGAGCATGAGTACCGAATGCGGGAACCCGAGCTTAAGAGGCAATCTAGTGGGGAAACTGAGGGAGCAGTAGGATGTTCCTCTCTCAGTGGCTAAACCCCAGTGGGTGGACATAGTTACCATGCTATGAAGTTTCCTTTGGCTGTCTATAAAGTAGACAAAGAGAAGATCGACCAGTACTTACAACGCTTCAAGGCAATGTCTGTTCCTATGGGTCTGGATCGTGACAAATGGTGTCTTAAGTTGTCCCAGGGATTACGCGGGACAGGTTACGAGGTTTACTCCCGCCTGCCGCCAGGACACAAGAAAAATTTCGACGAATTGAAAACGGCTCTGCTGAAACGTTTCGAAGTTACGTCACATACCTACCGGAAAAAAATTTCGAGCAGCGAAACGAGAACCGGGAGAGTTGCTTGCCGCCTAGTCTGCGTCTGAAATCCTATCTCCATAAATGGATGGATTTGGCGGGGTTTGCGCATGATTATGAGAGTCTGGAAGAGCTCATTATAGCCGACCAGATGCGAAAGCAGATGTCGAAACCTCTCAGGATATTCTTGGGAGAACAAGGGGCGGAACGTATCGACATCGTGACGAAATTGGCAGAACGGTTTGTCGAGGTACAAGGGGAGGCTGGCGAAAACCATTCCACAAACACCAAAGGTCAGGAGAAACATGACCGGTAGAAATCCAAAAGCACGGGAACTAAGAAAGTGGAACCATATGTTAAAATTTCAGAGGAGAGTTTGGAGAAGACAAAGAAGGGAAGCAAGAGCACCTCGAACTCTTCACCAAAACGACAGTGGACGGAGAAGTGGTGTTCGATTTGTAAGTCGCCCTCTTACAATACGAGGGACTGCAAATCGAAGGCTAAGAGCCCTCACTTCGCGGCGTGTCAAGTGGCTCCAAAGGAGGTTGCCACCGAAAATGCTGAGGTCGACAGGGAAGCTCTCAACCAGGAGAGCTCACAAAGTCCGGAACGAGAAAATCTAGGACAGGGAAATGGTGTAAACACTGCAGGTCGAACGCGCATAATGCTAAAGACTGCAGGGTTAAGCCAGGAGACTCACATTTCGTCGTGTGCCCAGTGGAACCCAAGGTGGAGTCCGCCGAACAGGTTGAGGCTGAGGAAGAGACTCCAGACCAGGATAAGCCACATGTAGTGGAATTGATAGAGGTTACCGGTCGACAAGTTGAGTGTCTATATGACAATGGTATGTACGGGGAGGTCGTGATTTATGCGGATCTGGTACACCCAGAACAATTCACAGGTGAGGCCATGGAGATACAGCCTGCAAAGAAAAGTGCTGTTGCCATGAAGTTGCCAATCGCCAAGGTGGATATTTGGTCAAGATATGTCACCGGCACAATCAAGGCCGCTGTATTGACTGATCCCATTTTCCCCGTCATCCTCGGTTGCCAGTATGTCTTTCTGGGAATGCAATTTCCTAATTCAGACTCGCTCTCATACGAGACCTGATCAGGCAGAAGCAATTGTCACTAACCCACTGCCGGGGGAGTTGCGAACTGCCCAGAGTTAGGATACAACCTTACGTCCTTGCTACAAGAAGATGCAGAGAAGTGCTGATCCACCAACACGGGGGCAGTACTACATGAAGAATAGGATACTATACAGGAGAGCCAGAAGGGGAGACAACTTACACGGTCAGTTGGTGGTCCCGAAGGCCTACCGTTCCCAAATTCTTCATTTGGGGTATACCATCTCATGTAGTGGGCATATGGGTATTGCCTCCACCATGCAGCGAATTTCCTGCCATTACTATTGGCCGGGAATGACCAGTGATGTGCGTCGGTATGTGAAGTCATGCCCTGAGTACCAGAGGGTGGCACCGAAACACTGGACAGGAAGAGGAATATGTACATACTCACAATGGTGGATTGCTGTACAATGTGGGATGAAGCCATACCATTGACCACAATTGACTCCAAACGAGTGGCTGACGCACTGATGGAGGCCTTTACCACATTAGGCTTCCCTAATCAGATTCTGACCAACAATGGGTCCCAGTTGTGTGGGAAACTCATGGATGAGGTATTTAGGGTGTTCCACTCTAACCATATTCACACCAGCCCACACCACCCTCAAGCTAATGGACAAGTAGAGCGTTTCAACGGCACGCTGATGACAATGCTCCAGAAACTGGCACAGGAAAAACCTTATAGGTGGGATGAATATATCCCAGCAGCACTTTTCGCCTATCGGGAAGGGCCTCATGGCTCAACAGGACTACCACCCGCTACTTTGCTGTTTGGTTGTCCAATCAAAGGACCATTGGAAGCCATGTTGAGGAGTTGGAATGAGGAGGGGACGTCAGAAAAAGTGATCTCCTCTTATAAATACGTGGAGGAACTTAAAGAAAAACTTCACTCGGGCTGGACTCTGGCGACTCAGAACTTGCGAAAGGCCAGAAAAAAGACACGCTGCTTACTACAACCGTAGGTCTAAAGACAGATCTCTAGAGGTGGGAGACAAAGTCTTGTTGCTACTCCCAACGGGAACCAACAAACTGGAGATAGGTTGGCAAGGACCATTTCCGGTGGAAAGGGTGACTCCAGAACCAACTATCAGATCCGGATCTGGGGAAAGTCGAAGATTTTCCATATTAATCTCCTCCGGAAGTATGAGGAGAGACCCGGAGACAAAGCAGCCCACCTCATGGCAATGGCAGTCGCAGTGGAGACTGAAACGGGAACCAACGAGGGCAGGGAATATCCACTGGTACACCAGGCAACCTATAGGGATGTGCAGGTGAACCCTGATCTGACTCCCCAGGAGAGAGAAAAAATTACCCAGGTTCTCGAGTCTCATAAGCAGATACTGACTGATAAAAAAGGACGAACGAGGTTGATTGAGTTCGAGATGACCTTGACCACACAAGAGCCTGTTCGCCAAAAGGTTTACCCAGTGCCATTCTCTAAAGAAAAAAGGCCCTGCAGGAGGAAATACAGAAACTGCTGAAGGATGACGTGATTGCACCATCCACATCCCCATACAATGCGGGGGTGGTTTTATTACGCAAACCAAGTGGAGAACACCGGTTGTGTATAGACTATCGACTCTTGAACAGTCACACTCAATTTCAGTTGGAACCTTTGCCGAATTCAACTCAGTTATTCGCTAGGCTCCATAAGGCTAGGTATGTCATATAGCAAATGTCAGTAGCATAGGATTCATTTGATGAGTTAGCGCATCAAGAGCAAGTTACAGAGTGTCACAAACGTTGCACGTAGTGACACGTACATTGAACGCAATGATGAAGTCATGGTAATACGTCACCTAACACTGTAACGGTTAGATGGGCAGTTCTGAGCCGGCTAACACAGAGGTAGGATGTCCTTCACCAACACACGCAGACTACAAGCCGTTACTGATTCATAAGTCACCAGTCTCCGCATGGAATCGCTATGGTCTACAGCCAGCGGTTGACATTTGCTGCACTCAGTTTCACTGACACCACGATCACCTGAAAATATATATTATTCTCAGAAGGTTAAGCATGGTTCCAGTTATGGGCAGACTGGCGACATTGGCCGTTGGAGCTCGATCAGGGTGATCTCCGGTTGAAGGTAGGCAGTTGTAATTGATTAGCTTCACCATGGTAGCAGGCGGCAAGCTTTGTTCCCAACACACTCACCTGTCTGGGGAGTAGATGTATGATTAAGGAGCGGGAGTGAATGTTGTGCGAGAAAGACTCAAGCCTGGATCGGCACACACGCTCATAGCCGTCATCCGATATCATCTGTGGTAAATTACATTGCAGTTCACTCCACCGGCATATTCGTTGAGTCGTTTCTGGAGTTCAAATAGTTATGCTGTCCTGTACGTGTGTGTGCAGTCATGTCGGTGCATGCAATTCAGCTTCACATAGATCACACCCTAGAGCCACACAGATTTTGAGGTGAACGTTGCTGCATTATGGCGCCTGAACACCTATCTTAGAGAGAGACTAACGTTACCTCTTGACATGGGAGCGTCGTCCGAAGAGATTTGAACCATTACTTCTTGACATGGGAGCTTCGTCCGAAGAGAGTTGAACCAGTGGATCGTTCACAGTGGAGCTTGATATTGAAGCAAGGACAACGGTTACAAGCACAAATACAACAGAGATACACGTAACAAATTTGTGTTTGTGAGGATAATGCCGGTCTAAGAAGCTGGAGACCAGTTGGCAAATCCTCGTTGTTTCATCCTGTGTCGTCATTTTGTCAAACATTGTAGGTGGATACTCAAAGATGACAGTCAGTGTGATCGCATCATATTACGTATCATTTTAGAACTTCCTGCTATCATGGTTTGATCCTGATCCTCACGCCAGACAAACCTCGGTTCTGGGCGGTTGATCCTGGCTCTCGAGTGTGATTTGAAACTTCTACATCATATATTATATGAATTACTGTATCAAATAGAGAGACAAGTGTTGCTTTACCAATGGAGCGACGTTGCTGCGGTTTTGTCTAAAGAGTTGCAGATCAATTGTCCGAAAATCTGCAGGTCCATTGTCTAAAGTTTACAGGTCCAGCGGTATCGAAGACCGCATATATGTCACCTGTGCTGGCTGCTACTGTTATACGAACCAGCGGCACCTCTCTTTCGTGACATCTTACATTTTATCCAAGGAATACTATTATTGACTACTTTTCAAGCTCATTGTGCTGAGCGGGAAATTTCACACTTGTCAACGCCTCTAGGGAGCGAAACAACGCAAGTGGGTCCTTTTTGGTAATAAAACAAAAACGTCAGGAACTCATGTGGAGTCAGCTGAGGATTTCTTTTTATCAACGCCTCGTTGCGGCTGAATCAACGCAATCTGTTCCTTTTTGAAATTACGGATACCTCAGGAAGTCAGAATTGTCCGTTTGAACAACGACTGACAGATTGGTCTACGATATAGCTACACTTTGTAGCAAATGACACCGCTATTAACTACGTTGATTACATGGGTTAATGACAGGCAACCTGCCTTGGGTGTCAATTTCGTTGTGTTAATTTTATGAGAAATCCGTTATAACAGTCGCCACTACATGGGAGGATCTTTTATATCATTGTCGGAGTCAAATACGAACTAGATTGTCTGACAAATCTGTGGAGTCGGACAGTGGAAATTTGCTGATACCTGAGCTGAGTATTATATTTGTTTGTGGGTTTTTTTTCAGTTAATTAGTTACGGTCAAAATACTGTGATTTTGCACACATTTTTATCCTGTCTTTATTTGCTCTTATCTTTTGTAACGTCAGAGGCGCGTTACACAATATTGTGCTATTTTGCGTTGTACATTCTTATTTTAGGTGCCCATTATTTATTTGTTGATATAATAATAGTGTTTTGCTTTGATAATTTCAGTTATTTAAAGAACTTTAACTCTGTGTATATTTTTTTTTGGCTGAGTTATAGGTCTTATCTATTATAAAATTATTTGTCACTTTTCATTTTTAATTTCTCTATTTTTAATGTATTGCTTATCTCTGTTTACTTTCTTAAACGGTATTTGTCGATTTGATATTTGTAGGATTGATCTCTTTTGTGCTAAACTTCCTTCTTCATTTATCTACTTATGATTATTATTAAATATTAGTGAAACATAGCAACATGTCGATGCTACAAAACTTTCTACAAATATATTAAACTAACACAGTGATATAGAGAATAGTTTTTCCCTATCGACATGATGGTTAGTGAGGATAAATGATGGTCTACCATGTCGGCTTGGAGTTGTGTTGACATATGTATCCACGTCAAGGAGGATCAGTTATCGACTACGGATCATGTGATCGTTGGGTATACAACACAGGACGGTGTTTTTATTTAACTAACGGCACTCGGGGTCACAGAGACCGTTAGTAGTTTTAAGGTGTCAACATGTATACGCGACAACAGGTCTTATTATATGAACTGGCGGTGTTTGAGCCTGATTTAGTTTCAAGTAGCCGGGCATTTAACGCTATAACATCTCGATGATCATTGATAAAATGTAGGAGGTGGCGGTGTTCGGGACTTGTAGTTTAGTCCGGTGTTCAATATCCCACTATCTAGATTGGTTCACGTTGACAAGCTGAGGTATAAAGGACGTTGGATTCGTTGTCTATCACAATCTGATGTAATTTACGTCGCAGACATCATTTGCTTACATGTCGAGATAACATGGACAATGTTTTGACAAACATTTTCATTGTGGAGAGGGCAAAGCTGTCATATAGCAAATGACAGTAGCATAGGATTCATTTGATGAGTTAGCGCATCAAGAGCAAGTTACAGAGTGTCACAAACGTTGCACGTAGTGACACGTACATTGAACGCAATGATGACGTCATGGTAATACGTCACCTAACACTGTAACGGTTAGATGGGCAGTTCTGAGCCGGCTAACACAGAGGTAGGATGTCCTTCACTAACACTCGCAGACTACAAGCCGTTAATGATTCATAAGTCACCAGTCTCCGCATGGAATCGCTATGGTCTACAGCCAGCGGTTGACATTTGCTGCACTCAGTTTCACTGACACCACGATCACCTGAAAATATATATTATTCTCAGAAGGTTAAGCATGGTTCCAGTTATGGGCAGGCCGGCGACATTGGCCGTTGGAGCCTGATCAGGGTGATATCCGGTTGAAGGTAGGCAGTTGTAATTGATTATCTTCACCATGGTAGCAGGCGGCAAGCTTTGTTCCCAACACACTCACCTGTCTGGGGAGTAGATGTATGATTAAGGAGCGGGAGTGAATGTTGTGCGAGAAAGACTCAAGCCTGGATCGGCACACACGCTCATAGCTGTCATTCGATATCATCTGTGGTAAATTACATTGCAGTTCACTCCCCCAGCATATTCGTTGGGTCGTTTCTGGAGTTCAAATAGTTATGCTGTCCTGTACGTGTGTGTGCAGTCATGTCGGTGCATGCAATTCAGCTTCACATAGATCACACCCTAGAGCCACACAGATTTTGAGGTGAACGTTGCTGCACTATAGCGCATGAACTCATATCTTAGAGAGAGGCTAACGTTACCTCTTGACAAGGTACTTCTCAAAAGTGGATCTGAGTCGGGGGTATTATCAGATCTCGGTCAAACCAGAGGTCCGACCCCTGCTGGCTTTCAGTACCCCCAGTGGACACTACGAATTCAAGGTCATGCCCTTTGGACTCAGCAATTTCTGGGTCACACCATCACTCCAGGACAAATTGTCCAGGAGGAGAAGACCTTAGAAAAGATCAGACGTGCTCCAAGGCCAAAAACGAAGAACGATGTGCGATCCTTTCTCTCCTTGTGTGGGTTTTACCAAAAATTCATCCCTCATTTCACTGAACTGGGAGCTCCATTAACGGAAACCTTGAAAAAGGGATCCCCGGATCCAATCGTATGGACACCCGAGTGCGAGAGTGCATACAGTCAGTTGAAGGAGGCCTTGGTCAGCAAACCTGTTTTCAGCTCCTCGACCTTTCCAAGCCATTTGTGTTGAGAACGGATGCGAGTGGGATTGGAATTGGGCAGCCTTGTTACAGGAAGGGAAAGACGATGCTTCGGTTTTGAAACCAGTGGCATACGCAAGCAAGAAACTTCTCCCGGCTGAAAGAGGGAGTGTTTGTCTCTCGTATGGGCCGTGCAAAAATTCCAGCCCTATATGTATGGAGTTCAGTTTCTGGTCCAGTCGGATTATCAACCGCTGATGTTTCTGGCCACTTCTCAGAAGCTCAACGCCCGTTTGATGCGGTGGTCGTTGCTGCTTCAGCCCTACCACTTCACGGTGGAGTATATACCTTGGAAGGAAAATGGTGGAGCTGATTTCCTGTCTAGACACCCAGCTCCTGAAGAAGAGGAGTAGATCATCTGGATCGAACCTCCAATGAGCGAGAGTTGATGTGGACTACTCTCTTAAGAGATCATACCCTAGGGCCTATGTCGCGTAAATTCTTGGAGTTGTCTATCGATGAAAGACTGTCGCGCCATTCGTCTACAGGCGGCCACCATCCTTTGATGTTGGAGACAGACTGTTCTGATGAAAGTCGGCAAGAACTTTTGTTGTGGGGAAAAGATTCTCCAGATTACTGACCAGCAAGACTTTTTGAAGTGGTGGGTTGTTTACATCGAGTCGGAAAAGGAGATTTAAAAAAATAACTTCTCGACGCCTAGTGTCTAGTCAGATTTGTGACGTCATTCAGACACAGTATTAAAACAGTCTGGATAAACAACTTTGGCGGGAGTTGACCAAATGTTGTGAGGCAACAAGGACGTGTGTGATGTTCCTGGTTTGATTATGGAGAGAGACTACAGTGTCTTATGTTGATTTACATCGGCGGACATTTATCCATTGTGTGATTTAGTAGTCTCGATTTCAAACAGGAATAAATATATGGTATTTAATTAAATAGACCCAAATTAGATGATTCTTAGGAATCGAGTGTAGTAATGTGCGTTGTGAGAACGTATTATAGGAGCGTCGGCAACAGTAGGCTATCGCGTTGCTTAAACTAGCTAGTGTGAGATATCAATTAACTCAGTGAGTTAAGAACAATGTAGTGGGATGATATTTAGGGAGATTGAAAGTGGTTGGGGGGATAAAGGAAATGTAAATGGTAGGATCTTTCCAGTAGGGTATCTACTGGGTTTCTGCACTTTTCCTTTAGTCTTTCATTGTCTTACCATGACTCAGACCGATGTGATGAGCTCCTCTGCCTTATGACAGAGTTTAGTTCTCTGTTATATATCTGAGTGCGGCCGTCGGCCTACACTCACCTAAGAAAGGTCGGAATCGGGTTGCTCTCACCAGGTGTGTTCTCTCTTCAACAGGTTCCACTATGTTTTCCAAAGAGCTAGCAGAAAAGTGATAGAAGACGATTATGGCTCGATCATTGAAGGCAGTTTTTACTCAGCGGCTTTTGCACTGGGCCCATAATCCAGAGGGTCTGCAAGAACCTGGCCTCTGCTGAGCAGGAACCGATGATCATCTAAGATTGATTCCTCAGTGGTAGTTCTCATCATAGTAGAGTGAAGATACTTACAATACCACCAGTAACAGGAACAATAGTAGTTATATAGAGACATTAAAAATTAACATTGTGTTTTCCAATTGGTGAATTCCTGTGAGAAATTAACTACTAACATTTTGTTTCAAAGTGACAGTAAACATTATTTTACTATACAAGGATTATCAGATCACAGAACTTTTAGTGACATATTAGTTACACTGTGTGTGTCAGATTCATGGTCAGTATTGGACTATATCCACTATTGGTGACCAAGCATCCGGACTATCCAAGAGCCATTGGAGGAAGTCGACATCTGGCCGGAGAGACGCATCATTTGGTGAGGTCCTTCTGTACTTGATCTATGGTGCTGTTGTGTGGCCAGTACTGTGATGAAGCAGACTTTGCTCCTGAGCTGCTCGGTCTGATTCTGCATACACACTAGATTATTCGACAGACATTCTACACATACACACTTTGCACATACATGACAATTTTCTTTATTAAATTAATTTGTCATTTTGTTAGAAACTAGAGTTGTGTAGTATGTTTTGGAAAAGAATGAGATGGTCCAGAGGTAAGAAGTAGGAGAGAAAGAGAGAGAGAGAGAGAGAGAGAGAGAGAGAGAGAGAGAGAGAGAGAGAGAGAGAGAGAGAGAGAGAGAGAGAGAGAGAGAGAGAGAGAGAGAGAGAGAGAGAGATCCACGGACTGTCGGGGTTTTGTGGACAGAGATCTAGGAGATCCTCAAGATAATGATATGGGGTTAAAAGAATGTGGGTGTTGATTCCCCTCACCCCAGGGACGACACTTATTACGACAATGTCTCAATCAACTTACGAGTTTGTTGGCTCTTTGTGATTTACTAGACAGCTTTTACGTTCAGTAGTTTGCCATTGCTTTCAGGAAGACTACCCTCGTACCGTCGATATCAACGCAGGACGGTCTGCTTCCATTTGGTTTGCGGCTGATTTGGAATCCCCAACAAATGGCGAGGAATTATGGAACTCTTTAGCTGCCCTTAAACTCAGCGCCGGTATTTCGGCTGTTGTCATTTACTGTCACTATCATTTACAGTCAATGTCATTTACTGTCTCTGTCATTTATTGCCACTGTC
Organism: Cepaea nemoralis; assembly: GCA_014155875.1. Classification (NCBI taxonomy): domain Eukaryota; kingdom Metazoa; phylum Mollusca; class Gastropoda; order Stylommatophora; family Helicidae; genus Cepaea; species Cepaea nemoralis. The sequence goes on along the minus strand of JACEFZ010016810.1, from coordinate 4,830 downwards.
ATGTACAGTTACTGTCATTTACTGTCACTGCCATTGATTGTCACTGTCATTTACTGTCACTGTCATTTACTGTCACTATGTTGTACTGCCACTGTCATTTACTGTCACTGTCATTGACTGTTACTGTCATTTACTGCCACGGTCATTTACTGTCACTGTCATTTACTGCCAATATAGTACCTTGCGGTGTATGGCAGGGGTGTCTTGAGCCTGGGGAAGTAAGGCCGCCTAGCTCGTACAGTTGCCGCGAACTGCGCAGGTTAGATTTTCTCTTTGCCCCCGTCAGAAACAAAATTCCGCACCTTACCAAGGATTCGAACCCGGGTCTCCTGAAGGAGAATCCGACATTCAAGCCACTCAGCAAGCCGCTCTTTTGTTTGCATGCAATGGAAATTTAAATTTGACAAATCAGACGAAAAGTGCGTATACGCGTTTGAATATACGTGTTACATAGAAGTGTTGGAAATTCATTGGACGAGAAATAGAAGGGCGGGTCTATCAAATGAGAGGTTGTTGAGATAGGGAGATATGAGGAAAGTTGAATGTATTAAAGTGTTGGGAGACATGGATGTCTGGAGAGGATGGGTTTGCGCAGGGAGTGTCCCGGGTGACATGAGGAGGAGAAGGGGGAGGTCCAGGGCATTGATGGAATCGAGATGTTTCGAACCGTTTTTGCAAAGCGAAGGCAAAGATAGAACATATAAATATGACAAAAGAACGTTTCGAAAGACGGTTATGAGATGTGCATATGATGATGATGATGATGATGATTATGATGATGATGATGATGACGATGATGATGATGATGGCGATGAAAGACGATGATGATGATGATGATGATGATGATGACGACGACGACGACGACGACGACGACGACGACGACGACGACGACGACGACGACGATGAGTAGAAATATGAACAATGTTTAAAATAATGGGTCTTAAAATTGAAGCTTATGAACTGTGGTTTTTTAGAAGACATTGAGCCAGTCTTTTCGATAATAGTTAAAACAGTTAGGCACGCGAAACTCCAGCAAAAGAAGCGAGAGATAATAAACACAAACGCAGTGTACATACCTTACAACGAACGCAAACACGGCAAACGGAAATCACGAGGAAAGGCCCAGCTGCCATGTAGCACTTCAGAATGAGACACAGAATTTAAAGTGAAAAAGAACCCGAAGGGTTAATCTCGAAGCAGCAGACGGCAAAGGTTGCTAAGTGACGTCACTGTGTGAAAAACGTCACTGTGTAATACGTCATGAACAGACAGTTAGGTCTGGGGGATGATGGAACCAAGGCGGCATAAAATTTACAGCGGTGAATTATTATCGTAAGTTCCTTCAGAAGAAATAAATTGAAGACGTAAATAGCCATTCGTGTAAGGTACGTAAATAAGGCACACTCTGGAGTCAGGACGGAAGGTCGGCCATGGATATTTAGACCAACATTCGAGAGAATGACTCAGCGCTAGCAAATTGTCAACAGACATGGTTTCTTCGTAAGTAGTTTTTGTTATGACGATCGGCAAGGATGCAGTCGAGATAACGATAGGCGGTTGGAACATTATCTTGACACTCTGATAATTAAATGTATATATATTTGGACACGCCAGTGAATATTGATATTATGCGTATGCTTATTAACATGGCACCGGCCCTCCCATCAACATGGGAACGGTGACTTTTTTTGTTTCTGACTTGACAATCCATGATTTGTATTGATGTTTATTGAAGTTGCTCCTGTTACACTGCCGGACTGTTTGGTGGACAGCGAGCTGGGAAAAAGGCAGAACAGTATTCTGGCACCAGCAACCATCCATTCCTATACGTTTTCTGTTTAAGTTTTAATGTTTAATTACATTTTCTAATTTCACGTTTTTCTATAGATTAGTTTGTGGTGTTCCTGATAAAGACTAGAAACATCGATTCCTTGTTTAGAGGTATAAATTATTGTTATGTTATTTCTTTATTATCGTTGATTTTGTTCCCTGTGATTTAACTTTGCCGTAATGGAGTTTGTTGTAAGGTATTTACACTGTGTCTGTTTATTATCTCTCCTTTTTTCGTTTGAGTTACACGTGCGTAACGTTTTATTCTCTATTGTTATATCCTGCTGCAGCCATTGTTTCCCTTATCAGTTTGATGAAAGTAAGGACATAAATGACAACCCTAATGTAAAGAGGGGCAAAGGAAATAAACACCATATAAAACAGATAATTTGCAGGTCCGCATGGCTGAATGGATAAGAACGCGTGTTCTTAAACATACGGTGTGCTGATGCCGAGATTAGCGGTTCAACCCCTACACTGGACAGCTGGTCTAAAATGTTGACTTGTCGTCCTTGACCTGGGGAGGTTAATTACAAGTACCTCTTAATTCGGAGAGGGTTCGCCCGATGGTGAGTGACACTGTTAATAGGGAAGCTAATCCACACAAAAAATTCATTCCATCACTACTATAAATAGTGTGCATGGTCTACGCTTGAGTTCAAAGCGAGCGAGCGCAAAAAACAAAATAAATAAATAAATACAAAAGAAACAACATATAATTTGCACAAATCAAACGGTGTGAGGCGGACAGTGATGTAGAGGCTCTCTTTCCACACAATGACTCGTTCTGGGCACATGGTGTTAGCACCATATATTTAGACTGATCACCACTCGATGGTCGATATTGTGACAACACTACGGCCGCGTTGACAGCCAAGACAATGTCATGATACTCGTTGTAGGCGTAGTCGAGATTGTACCTCAGACCACACACTTAAAACCCTCGCTTCCATGGGGATTTGGAGACACGACTACTGGACCGGCAAGCAAGTGTGCTAACCACTCAACCACGGCCCCTCTATTAATCTGTGTAACTGTTAAATCATCATCCTCGTCCTGTGCCTTGCCGGCTGGTGTGGGCGATCATGCCTCTCTACGATCTCCAACTTCATGGATCGATTCATATGTTGACACCCTTCCTTGCCATGACACAAGACTGTCAAGAATAACTGCTCAATACACCAATAAAAAGATATCATGTGCAACGAGAAAAAGAGTGTTGAAGTGCGAGGCCATCAAGATGTTTACTAACTGTGTTTTCCTAAGCTATTTTCCTATCAAGCTTCCAGACGTCCCTAACTTTTCAAGTGCAATTCTATGCCATAGCATGCAGACAACTCTTGACTTTCTATCTTTAATTTATGTAATCAATTGTTTCTTGAACTACGTCATTGTTGTTCTTCATGTTTGTTTGTTTATTTTCAATAATAATATTCTTTTCATTTTCTCCCGGAAACCAAATTTCTGTTGTCAATGGATTTGTTGTGGTCTGTCTTATTACTGTCGAAGCTTCAAATGCATATATTTGTGTGTGCTCCATACAGCAATTTCCAATTTTTTCCTCACATCATTTAACAGCGTTTATTGCTGAGTACGTTTTACATCTTATATAAGACTACTTTTACCATGTGGTAAATCTGACTCCAATCTCTGCAAAGCACCTTCCGTCAGATATTATTCAATTTCCTACACAGTTGTACCGATTCACCTGTGTCAGAATTGTCGCATTTCTCTTAATGTTACATTCAGGTCTTTTTGTCCATCTTCGTGATGAACTAATTGCTGTTGTCTTCCAGTTTAATTCTAACCCACATTGGTCACGGAGTACAACAGCCGTAGTGACTGATGTGCATCGCTTACATAGGAATGTAAAGGACAATTTTAAAAACTGTGTAGGACAGACGCATGCACTCAAGGCACCGTTTACATAGGAATGTAAAGGACCATTTTAAACACTGTGTAGAACAGACGCACGCAGTTAGTGCATAGCTTACATAGGAATGTAAAGAACCATTTTAAACACTGTGTACAGCAACCAGCATTACGATGACACATTACAGACTCCTCGGCATGAAAATGCCAGAGGCATTTGCCGGTCTCCGTGGCGAAGGTGTTAAGGACGTGGTTCGTGTCCCAGCATACCGGCGTTCGAAACACAACTGCGCGAGATTTGGCAGCAGACTGCGTTGAGCTGGTGTTTTACGAAATGGTATGGGTGTTGAACGTAAACTTGCGAAGACATCAACAATGGCAAAAAGAAATGCTTGTGTTGATTGCAAACGTCCTGTAAAGGACATGCAACTAACTTTTAACAATAGTCAAATTCACTTAGTGAATCGTTTACATAGTAATGTCAAGGACCATTTTAAATAGCGTATATCTGTCTAGAGGCAGCAAACATTGCACACATGCATGGCGAAGTCGGACACGCTATCCTTTAGTTAGTTAGTTAGTTGATTGGTTGATTGGTTGGTTGGTTGGTTGGTTGGTTGGTTAGTTAGTTAGTCGAGGTTCCAACTTATCACGGCAACGGGTCGTCCCCATTATGCTCCGTTCCTGTGCCAGTGAATATCACACAAAATGCTCCCCACTGTCCATTGTGAAAAGTGGAACAGACAAGATTCTGTGCAATCCAACAGCCCGCCAGATACACTTGCTAAAGCCGCCGCCAGAATGCAAACACAAAAAACCCTCCACGAATACCACAGTTCATCTCGATTCATCGCAGTCTCAGAAAAACCTATTGACCCGGGTTTTCTCACATGGCTCTGTCTCTATCTGCAGGGGACCCCCGAAAGCGTCGCATTAAGCCGAACTTCTTACTCCACGCCCAGGGTTCTCCTGAAAATGCACTCGTGACCGAAAGGGAATCCGTCAAATTTAGCAAAACCTGACCATTGTTTCCCAACATGCGGTCACTGTACAAATAAAAGCGGACTGTAAACTTCCACGTGAATTCCAAAACCCCCCCCGCTTTTACCCCCCCAAAAAAAACGCGGG
>JACEFZ010016809.1:0-49385 GCA_014155875.1 Cepaea nemoralis | reverse complement strand
GGACGGGACGCAGAGGTGTTTCCAAGGCACCAGGGCGGGTCATATACTGGCCAAGACCTATTGGCGCGTCTCGTCGAGCGTCCTGGGCAACAGGTCCTTCGGAGTCCTGGTAAAGTCAGTAGGATCGCCGATTCCTCCGAAGTCGGAGAGTGTCTGCCTGTTCGGCGAGGAACCACCAGTCTGCACACCAATAAGCCAGACATGGGACAACGGATACTCACGCAAACCTCAGTCGGTATGACATCACACAGATGTTGGACAACAGGATGTCTTCATCCGACATTCTGGACTTCACGCTGAGGTTCACAGCCAGCGAACGCAAGCAAGAAAGCAAAAGACATAACACTCATAAAAACCACACTGGAGGGCAAGGTTGAAGGCAAGAGGTAGACAACGATACGAGTGGGAAGATAACAATTAACATCAAGGAACGGACGAAAATCAGTCTGACAGAATGTACAGTCAGATACAGACAGTGTTGGAGATCCATTGCAGCCAACCTTCATTGTGGAGACGACACCGACTGATTGATTGATCGATTGATTGATTGATAGTAGTATTAGTAGAACAACAAGCACAAGACATCAGGCGAAAGAGAGTACTGGCACACGGCAGGCAAATGCAGATCTGATTGTTTACAAGAAGGCATGCGTCGCTTGAACATTTTTCCTACTTGTCCAAGAGTTATTTTCTCCAGATCATGTGATAGACTTGCCGAGGGGTCACATTCCATGACTGGGCAGAAGACAGGCCCATCTGTACGAAACATGTAAAGTCTGATTAATTGTTGTCGAGGAAACTCCTACTTCCTAACCACCAGTAGTCTGTTTACGATTTTCTAAACTAGTTCGTCAAACGAATGCGGTCAAAGAAACAGACCTGTAATGTCCGGACTTCTTTATAACATATGCTATAAATATTTTGATTGTTGGGCCATCATCACGTGCCCCGCTAAATGGCGTGGATGATCATGTCTCCACAGATCTGGGACACTTGGTGATCTAGATACAATCTATTGATATTCCTCCATGCCATCGCCCCAGTCCATCTAGTGTACCTTCTCACAGCCTGCCTCTTTCCTCACTAAACTTTCAAGTTCTGTATCGCTGGATAGATTTTTTAATTATAAAATTTAGTTTAAGTATTGTAGCCTTGTCTGGAGTCATGCCGGGATACTTGCCTACCCCTCAGGTGGTCATATTATGGAGTCCACATGGAGGCAGATATTTCTAAACTAACTCGCTCCCGCCCCCCCCCCCCCCAAGTTCGACCCAGCTTAAAATTGGTACTAGAAAGTGGTCAGGAAAGTGAAATGGCCCGCAAGATATGACCACATCACCCATGATTACTGATTGATGTATAGATATGAGACTAAAACCCAAACCATAAACCAATCTAGGGGTCGTCACTTGAGCTCCGGTATTCGTGCTTTGTGCGATGCTTTCAGCGGACCGCCTGCCGAAAGGACCGAGCCATATGGGATAAATCTCTGGGCAATGAAGTCGATCCTCTCAACTTTTAATCAGTAATGTGTGGCTGCTGGTTTTCTAGTGACTGCCGCTTCCATTGACGAGGCACTGTATTTCCGTGGATGACTTTTGTGTTGGCATTCTGCACAGTGTACCTGTGCGGGCTGTTGGCTTGTCGAGACTCCTGTCGTTTCCACTTTTCACATAGGGCAGTGAGGAGCATTCCGTGTGACATTCACTGGCACAAGGACGGGGCATAATGGGGACGACCGTGAAGTTGTCACCACGACTACCTAACCCAATAACCCTCTACGCATGTGAAAGATCCTTTACTATACCTCCACTACAGCCTCATATGTATCATTAGATATCCTGGGAAATAAAGGCAGGCGGTGTGATACTGACCACTTCACACATTGAGTGCAGATTGGTCTGTACAAATCTGTGACTAGAACCAATACCCCTCTAGGCATGTAAAGGCCCTTTAGTTCCATCATCATCAAGTGCCGTATCGACTGGCGTAGGCGATGTATCTCCGCAGATCTCAGTCTTTGGTTTTCTGGATCAACTCTGCCGTTGATATTCCTCCATGCCACCGTCGCAATCCATCCAGCATCATCTCTCTTGGTCTGCCCCTGCCTCTCTTCCCTCGATCTTTCCAGTTGTCACGATGTTCTCCAATGCCTCTCTTCTCATCACATGACCGAAGAAAGCTGTTTGTCTCTTTCTTATTGTTGTATATAATGTTCTAGTTTCATTAGCCCGTCTCAAGCAGTCGTTGTAAGTTACTCTGGAGTCCAAGAAATTCGCACATTCGTCGCTGGTGCTTCTAATTTTCTTCATTTACATTCCACGATTCACTGCCATACAGCAAAACTGGTTCTACATAGCATTTCAGCACTTTCTGTCTTACATTCAGTGACAGTGACTTATTGCATAAGATACTCTTCATTTACTGAAATGCGGCTTTTCTTGCCCTACTCTGTCTTAATCTCTGTTGTACAACTTCCATCTGAGGTTATAAATGCCCTAGGTTTTTCTTCTTCTTCTTCGTTCATCCGGAGTTTTTTTTCCCCCCGACGTGATTACGTTGTGCTGTTTACAGCAGAGCTGCGTTCTTGCGCCGTTAGGCCGACACACCCGACTTCTGCTGGCATTTGTTTACCGGGTTAACCTTCCCGGGGGTTTCGTAAGACGTTTCTTTTTCTTTGTTCATCCGAGGTTTTTTTTTTTCGGATGTGATTGCGTTGTGCCTGTTTACAGCAGAGCTGCTGTTCTTGCGCCGTTAGGCCGACACATCCGACTTCTGCGGGCATTTGTTGACCGGGTTAACCTTCCCGGGGGTTTCTTAGGACGTTTGACTTCTCACTGTTGTGGTGTTATCCCCCATCCCAGCTGGCCCATATAGAACAGCCAAAGACATCCTGGTCAGCCCTCAAGGGAAGGCAGGGCAGACCATGGGCATTCCCCGCCATCCAAGGAGGCTTCCATACTTGCAGAGCCGATACATAGCGCTCTGGTACTGGGCTCACCAAGGAATCGTCACGTCCTGCACATGGCTGCTTAGCCTCACTTCCGTATATTGGGCCTTCCGTTCACCATAGGCTGTTCTTCCGGAAACCAGAAGTAATGCAGTCTGCTAGATGACATCCACACAGTGAGCTTTCGATTCGGACTTTCCACTGTAATGGAGTTGCTATCCGAAGCAATATTCCATTTCGTGCCACTATGACACTTTTCCACCTTTTATGAAGCCCACACAGGGAGCTTTTCGATTCGGACTTTCCACGTAATGGATTTGCTATCCAAGCAATATTCCATTTCGTGCCACTAGGACACTTTTCCACCTTTTATGAAGCCCACACAGCGAGCTTCGATTTGGACTTTCCACATAATGGATTTGCTATCCAAGCAATATTCCATTTCATGCCTCTGGGTCGCTTTTGTAACCGACATACCTGTCGTATGAAGTGTGGCAATCTGAATACTTCTTCATGCACCTTTAAATGTCAACCTGTATGTAGTTAAGTAAGCTGCGGTCAACTTGAGCTTGTTGATATCTCCATAGAGCTTGTCCTCAAATGGAGCAGGTGTGGGCCAAAATATCTTTCTCTGTTCTGCATATGTTGGGCAATCCTGCAGCAAATGTTTTGCTGTCACTTTTCCGTTCGACAATTACATTCATCGGTATCTCCTATTTTAGTTTATTGAACAAGTGGTATTTCAGCCTGTTATGTCCTGTGCGGAGTCTGAAGATTGCTACTTGTTCTCTTCGGTCAGTTTGTAATAGGCATCATCCTTCTGGAGTGGCCTGGATGCTCTGATTCCCATTTGGTTCTATAAGTGCTTTTTTACAACCTCTTTGCCTCATTATAGGTTATGTCTATGTCAGGCTGTGGTAGTCGTCCGCCCTCTTTTGCCAGTCTGTCAGCCTCTTCATTTCCAGGTATACTGCAATGTGATGGGATCCACTGTATTACAACTTTTTGGGATTTCTGGCATAGACCATGGAGTGCTGCTCTTAGGTCAGTTAGTTCTGTGCTGTTATTGCTGTTCAGTATTGAGACAGCTGACTTTGCATCTGTGAAGATAGCTATTTGCTTCTCTTTATTTTCCTCCATCAAGAGCATTTCTGCTGCAGTTTTCAGAGCCTCTACCTCCGCTTTGAAGTTACTTGAAAATTTTCCAGTTGCCACTGAATGTGTTTTTTTCACTACCATTTTTTAAATTTAGGAAGAATTCCTTCTCCTCCATTCTCTATTGAATTTTTTGGCTGATCCATCTGTATATGCATGGGTCCAATTGCTGCTTGGGTAATGTTCTTTTATGTAGTTTAGGTTATTTCTCTTCTTTCAGGTTTCATGCTGAGTGTTCTTTTTCTCAATACCAGGAATGTTTTCTATCAACTCAGGCAGTTGCTGCTGTCTCCAAGCTGGGAACTTGTGTGCATTGAATGGGTTGACTGTTGATATGTTAAGTATAGGATCTGCCCTAATCCTTTCGTTTTGCAGTTTCTACAAAGTTGCTACGCTTCAGTCTTCCCTTTCCAAAACCATTAAACCTTTTAACACATAGGATGGTCTGTCAATCTTCTAAATTTTTCTGCTTGTTGCTGGGCTCTGCTATCTCTTCTATCCTGCATTGGTTGTAAACAAGTGATCTTTTCTAGTTCATTAATAGGCGTTGTCTTCAGGCTTCCAGTTATGATTCGCATTCCTTGATTTTGGACTCTACTTATTTTGTTAAAGTTTGATTTAGCTGCTGTTGCCAAAGCTGCAATGCCATATTCCAGTATTGGCCACACCGTCCAGTATATAACTTCTCGAGAACATTCTCATCTGCTCCCCACGTTGTACCAGCAAGCTTTTTCATGATTGCCATTCTTTGCCTTGCTCTTGTTCGATTTTTCTCAACCTGTGTTTTCCATGTCAGGCGACGATCAAATGTGACTCCTAGATAGTTTGGATTTTCTTCATGGCAGCAATATTTTTCCATTCAATACCAGCTTAGGTTGCTGAGTTTTATTTGAGAGGGAGAACACTGTGCATGTTGTTTTCTCCTCACTTATCTTCACTAGCCATGATTGTGACCAGTCCTCTAGCGCTAATAGGCTTGCTGTATTCTGCTGTTAGCTGTACTAATATATTCTTCAGATGTCCATATGGATAGGTCATCTGCAAAGGAGGATGTGTGTACTCTGGCTGGAAAATTTTCTGTGATGTCATTTATATATGCTAGGAATAATGTTGGTGAAAGAACTCCTCCTTGGGGGACACCTTGCTCCAACAGCATCATTTTGCTTGTTTGTCCTTGTACTTTTGTCCTGGCAGTTCTGTTCTCAAGGTAGTGGCTGATCCATTTATACATTTTTCCCACAAACATGCATTTTTTGCAGTTTTTCTTTCAGTCCTTCCTTCCATACTTTATCAAATGCTTTTTCTAAATCTATCCAGACTGCTAGTGTGTGCTTTTTCTCTTGGAAGGCATCCTCTATTTTCCTGAGCTATATAGGTTTATTTGATCTTCAGTGGATCTGTACTTTCTGAATCCTGCTTGGTGTGGTGTTAAGAGTTTGTTTTCTTCCAGATGCCATGTTAGCCTGCCATTGATAATGCGTTCCTTAATTTTCCTACACAGCTAAGTAGACTGATAGGTCGATAGCCATTTGGTTCTTCCAGGTTTTTCCTTTCTTTGGGACTGGTATTAGTATAGCTTCCTTCCATGCCTGTGGGAATATTTCCCCCTCTTCCAGCATTTCATTTGTGATTTCCAAACCTTTCCTGGTGATTTCTTCTTTTTTTGGGTATTCATTGCCTGTTCCATTTCTTCCATTGTTAGATTTGCCATCATATATTCTGCTGCTGTCTCTGTATTTCTATGATGTATCTGTTTGTCTTTGATTGCTTTCTTCTGTTCGGTTTTTAATATCAATGTGGTTTGCATTTGCATAGTGTTCCATTAGTGCATTTGCAGCCTTTTTTCCTGTAAGCAAGGCATTTCCTTGTTTAATTGTTATTTGTTTGTTTCTAGGTCCTTCATTGTTCATGGCTTTCACTAGTTTCCATAGTTTGTTTCCATCCCTGTCAAAATTCAGGTTTTCTGTTTTTTCCCTTCAACAATCTCTTGTTGTTTGATTTACTGTTCTTTTATATTTTGCTGAGATGGCTTTGAGAGAGATGTTCGCTTCAGTTGTTTGTTCTCTCTCTGCTGTCTTCCTGGCATCTTCAACTTTGTCCTCCAAACTTTGTAGTTCTTCAGTCCAGTATGGTTTGTAATTTTTTCCTCGCTCCTCTTGGAATGGACTCAGTGGCTGCCTGTATTATCGCTCTGTTTAGACTTTCCACCATTTTGCTTATGTTGCCATATCGTGTATTTATGTTTTCACAATATTTGTCTGTTAGTATGGCAAATCTGTCCCAATCTGCTCGTTTGTAATTCCAGCGGGGCAAGGGCTTTTGCTCCTGTGGAACATACTCCATATTCATTACAAGCTTGATTGGTCTGTGGTCACTACCTGCTAATTGGTCCAGCACATGGCGATCGATTTTGTGGAGGATGTCTCCTGTGCAGAAAGCTAAGTCTGGAGTAGAAGTGGTAAGCCATCTTCTGGAGTAGAAGCTCGGTGTGTCATCCGCTTTGTTGAGTAGATGGAGATTTGAGTCTATTTCCCAGTCCTCCACTTCATCTCCTCTTTTGTCAGTATCTGGGTATCCCCATCTTTCTGAACGGCTATTAAAGTCTCCGACAAAAATCATTTGTGTCAGTTATTTCATGTTTGAGAGTGAAAGGGATCTGCGGGGGCTATAAAATTGAATTCTTATTTTCACGCCTTTATCATTATTCAACCCCTATAATTTCCTTTGGTTGCAGAGATCACAGATATTCGCTGCAAGGTTTGTATTTCTGTAAGTATTAGAACTCCCCTTTTGTCCTTCGCGGTCGAAACTGTGGCCTGATATCCTCTGACTGAGAATTTGCGTTTGGGCTTTGAGGTTGTCTCTTGAATGCATGCCACTTCTTTTCTATCTTTATAAAGACGCTGTGTTAGGGAACTTTCTTGTTATAAACCCTTCGGCATTCCACTGTAGTATGTTGAGTGTCCAGGGTGTTTTCAATAGCTCTTAACCTACTCCTCTGTGCCTTGACTCACAGCACAGGGAAGGTGACCACCAGTAGTCAGGGGTGGACCCCCTCAAGGCGGGGGGCCCCGGCACTATCACCACCTGATGGGATTCCGGGATTAGCACCATAACGATTAATTTTGATTTGTGCATCATGAATTAAGTTACGTTGCACTGCTTGTCAAGCCTGTGGCTCAGTACATCCATTTGGAAGCATTTTTTTTTAGCCTTTGACTGCCCCAGTCTACCTACAAACCCCCAGGTATTTAAAATTAAAATACTTGGGGAAGAATTTTCCCTTCTATCTCTATTTCACATTTCGGTGTCACCCGTTTCTTTGATATCACCATTGTTACTGTTTTTTTGATATTTTTTTAGAGTTTTTTTGCACCTCTGTTACACAATGTCCGCTTGCGACATCTTTGCATTTGCCGTACTCGGTCTTGATAGGGTTTTTAACCTCCAAAAATTATTCCCGGCTTTTCTTTATCCTTCATTTCTCTTTGCATAGGGAAAAACTCAAAAAAATCCTTTCTTACTCCCAACTTTTATGTGTTCAAATTTTCCCTTTTTATTTTTCCATTTTAATTCTCTTTTTTCCATAAATTTTTTTTATTATTCTGAGATCTTTCCCTTTAGTTCCAATCGCGGTTTATTCGACTGGCTCTCTATGAGTTCCAAATGCCGAGGAATGTTAACATGCACATAGCACCCCCTCCCCTATATGCTGCCCTTATCTGAGAGAAGAAGTCTGATCCACTACCGTGGGATTAGGGAGGAGTAAACAATTCCTCTGTCTTATTCTCTGAACAAGTGAAACACTACCAGAGGATCATAGAGGAGTATACAATCCTTCAGTTTATTCGCCAAACAAGTGAAACACTACAGAGGATCAGGGAGAAGTCTTCAGTCTACTCTCTGAACGAGTGAAACACTACCAGAGTATACAATCCTTCAGTCTTATTATCTGAACAAGTGAAACACTACAGAGGATCAGGGAGAAGTCTTATTCAGTCTTACTCTCTAAACGAGTGAAACACTACCAGAGGAGTATACAATCCTTCAGTCTTATTATCTGAACAAGTGAAACGCTACCAGAGGGTCAGGGAGGAGAAGTCCTATTCAATCTTACTCTCTAAACAGCCGGTCTCCGTGGCGAAGGGGTTGCGGACGCAGTTCGTAACCTCACATTACCGCGTTGGTAACACTGCTGCAGGCTGTTTGGCAGCAGACCGCCTTGCATTGTTTTTTTTTTTATGAAATAGTATGTTGCCTGTCGTTTAGTTTAGTTGACGGATCAACATCACGGCACACGGGTGCAACCCATAAGTGCTCCTGTTCCTCTCCTAACTCAAACCTGAGTCTGGAGAAACTCAGCTCAGTGCACTGAACTCCGTAGCACCGGCGAGGATCCTGAAATACTTTGGGTAGATTTTTAACTCGAAATTTTGTCCTGGGCAGCGCCGTTAGGCTACTCTTTTTCGATTTCCAACTGCCAAGAGATTTTTTTACGTGCGCAACAATACACACGGGTGTCCGATCTCACTACCCAGAGACCAGGGGAAATTTTTTACTAGAAGTCCACGTGAAAAAATCCCGGTCCTCACCGGGGCTTGAACCCGGGACCTCCAGCACTCGAGGCGGACACCATACCTTGAGACCACGCACCCCCTATGCCTGTCGTTCAGAAAGCAATGGCAAACACCAAACGTAAACTTGCCCAGGAATCACAAACAGCCAAAAAATGCAGGGGTTGACTGCTACGTCCTGTAAAGGATATGCAACTAACTCTCTGAACAAGTTAAATCACGCAATCACAGCAAAAACACAGCTGCTGATTAGTCAAAAGTAGCAACATTTTAATTTGTGAAGTGATACAATCAACTTAAAACGAATACATCTTTATATACAACAATACATCAGTGTAAAATGTTTGCATAACAACAAGGTTGCAACAATGGACAAAATCAATATACTCAAATGGTTTTAAAAAAGTTGTCACAGAAAAGTAAAATCATGAACAGTGAACCTGAGACAGGTTTGACATTAAAACCACAAATTTCAGAAATGCACCATTCTAACCTTTAAATTCCTTAGGAAACATGGAGTATTTGTGTGTGTTTTCCCCTCACCCCATGTAAACAGGCACAACGCAATCACGTCCGGAAAAAAAATGATGAATTCCGGATGAATGCAGAAGAAGAAGAAGCAGCAGCAGCAGCAATACACCCATCTGGAGATTATCTGCCACATCCTGCACCCATCTTCTCTTTGGCCTTCCGCTTCCTCTCTTCCCAGGCATTTTAATCAATCAATCAATCATGTGCCAGAGTCGTGAATCAGCTCAGTGTTCCTGTCTCGTCCATGCCATGTGGCCAAGCCATCCAGGTATTTCCCTCTGTCTTTTCCCTTCGATCTTGCCAGTTGTCACTAAGTTCTCCAATCCATTTCTTCAACAGCCAATACTTTGACTCTTTCAATCCCAGACAGTCACCACTTTAACTCTTTCAATCCCAGACAATCACCACTTTAACTCTTCAATCCCAGACAGTCACCACTTTAACTCTTTCAATCCCAGACCACATCTACTTAACTCTTTCAATTCCAGACAGACTCTACTTTAGCTCTTTCAACCCCGACAGTCATTACCATAACTCTTCAATCCTAGACAGTCATTACTTTTGTCGCCCCCGTTTTTTTAAATTTAAACCCCATTTTCTTTTTTTGTTTTTGTTGTTTATTTAAACCCTTTTTTTAACATCAGACAATCATTACTTTAACTCCTTCAATCTCAGTGATTATTTTAAACTCCTCAAAACCACACAGTAATCATGCTCAACCTCAAGTCCTGAGTGCTTACATTTTGAAACAGTTACTGTGTGAGACAGAAAGAGATAAAAAAAACAAGTTGCAACTACTACAAACATGAAACCTTGTTTACCTCCATCAAACTTTTAGGGTGTTTGGGGGGTTGTGTGGGGGTGGGGAGTGTATGTGGGTTAGTGGGGGATGTGTATCGGTGGGGGATGCGTATGTGGGTAGGTGCAGGAAGTGTGGGTTACAGAGTGGATGTGTTAGTGTGTGTGTATGTGTGCGCGCATGTGTGTGTGTATGAAAGAAGGGAGATAGGTTTGAGCACATGCATGTCATGTAACATGCTATTCCCTATTGTTTTTTTGTATTCTCAACTTTCACATTATCACTTTGAATGCCACTTGATTTGTCATGTATAATATGAACACATTTACTTTACTGTAGAGTGAGTGAGAGAGTTAATCTGTGTGGGGGAGCATCACTATTTTTTACGTTACACAATGTATATGTAAAATTTTTTTCTACATTTCTTACATTATTGTGAGATGCCCACGATAATTGTCAGTGAAATTTTGTGTGTGAAGTGTGAGAGTTTGTTCATATTAGTATCAGTGATTATGTGAGGCATCATGTTGTGTTTTAAATGTGAGGATTGTGTGTGGGGGGATGGTGGAGGTTATGTGGCTGGATGAGAGTGTGTAGGTTATGGGGTGGGTGGTGGCATGTATGGGTGGGGGGACGTATGTGTGCCCCGGGGGTGTGTGGTTGGGGGGGAGGGGGCTTTTGTCTCATAACATGGTAATATGCATTGCTTGTGTTTACAACATACATTTCTTCTTCTTCTGCATTCATCCAGTTTTTTTTTTGGACATGACTGCGTTGTGGGCCCGTTTTCAGCTGAGCTGCGGTTTTTGTGCCGTTAGGCTGAAAACACCCAACTTCTGCTGGCATTTGTTGACCGGGTTAACCTTCCCGTTTTTTTAAAGGACGTTTGACTCTCACTGTTGTGGTGTTTTTCCCCCATACCAAACTGGCCAGCCCTCAAGGGGAAAGGCAGGGGCAGACCGTGGGCATTCCCCGCCATCCAAGGAGGCTTCCATAATTGCAGAGCCAACACATAGCGCTCTGGTTTTTGGGCTCACCCAAGGAATCGTCACGTCCTGCACATGGCTGCTTAGCCTCACTTCCATATTTTGGGGCCCTTTCCCAGTCACCACAGGCTGTTCCTCGGGAAAAACCAGAAGAATGCAGTCTACAGGTGCATCCACACAGTGAGCTTTCGATTCGGACTTTCATGTAATGGTTTTGCTATCCAAGCAATATTCCATTTCGTGCCACTAGGAAATTTTTTCCACCCAACATTCAGGGAGAATGTTTTTTTGTCTATGTGAATGTATCATGCACTATTGATGAACGAAAGATGAGTGATTGGAAGGCCCGAATGTAAGACGGGCCTGAGTGCCCAATTTGTGACCCTTTGAAAATAAATTTAAAAATAAAATAAAATCTTAAACTCACTATTAGTTCAACCAGAAAAATGCACTGATGTTTTTTTTTTTTTGCGCTCGCCCCGTTTTGAACTCAAACATAATCCATACACACTATTTTATTAGTGATGGACTGAATTTTGAGTCAAAGACGACAGGTCAACATTTTAGTCCCGCCGTCCAGTGTAGGGGTTGGGAAACCGCTAACGTCGGCATCAGCACAACAAATGTCTAAGAACACGTGCTCTTACCCATTCGGCCATGCAGACCTGCACTGATATGTTTTATACACAAAATAAACGCATAATCAGACTGCAACTACTACCATTAATATTGGGACTCTCTGCTGGTTGTTGCAGATAAGGACGGAGCACGTATGAGAACGAGTGCTATGATGTCGGTTCTTGACTCAACTCATACACAAAAGAACAGAACTAACCTAATGTCACAAAATAGCAGAACTAAATTTTACAGGGAAAAATGTGCAAGTTCTACAGATAGAAAAAAACAGCTACATTATTATACAACAAATGTACAAGCATCACAAAATTCAAACGTTAAGTGTTTCTGTCAGCAATATTAATGAACTAACTGGACACCTGACCACTATATTACTACTCCAAAATAAGGAATAATAAAAATGATCTGAAGTGAGTGTTCGTAAAGGTAATTGCTGTAGGATGAATCTTACGTGAACAAATATGAGATTTTATAAAGCAGACCACTATTAATAAGGCTTTTCCTTCGTTGTCTGGTCAAAAAAGAAATACAAAAGTAACAATTCAACACACACTAGTTACTCTGAAGAATACTACTGCTGCACGACAACGCTCGCCCTCATACGGCCGTGCATACACCACATGCTCTGAAATTTGAGGTTTGAAACATCCAGGATACAGCCCAGATTTGGCGCCATCAGATTTTCACTTGTTTGGGCCCCTGAAAGAACATTTGCAGGGTCACAGGAATCACGCCTTCCATCACTGTTCTGTCCAAGCCAGTGTGACGTTTAAACAGTCTCCATGACCTTGTGGCCATCTACAATCTAGTGTCAATGTTCTTACTTCTTTTGCCTTTCAACTACCAATAAAGCATAGGCCCTAGAGTGACTCAGACCCAGCCCTTTGTAGACTTGCCCATGAAAGGTTGGACGAGCCAGCTAAGTTTCCCATGAAATCATGTTTCTACTACCATTTTCACACAGCTGGCAGGGCACTTGATGATGATGATGATAATATATCTAACTCCCTGATCCTTTCAAACTAATCACGTTAACAGTTCTGCTAAAGAGATGGCCAATGAGGATCAAGTCTTTGACATGGTAAGATAGTAAACTACTATGAGTAGCAAGATAGAGCAATCCGAAGTAGATGTGGAATCCCCAGGACAAGATATAGGTAAGTCAAAAAAAGTAGAAAAGAAGTTTGTTCAAATTTTTCTATGCATCTTCATGACACCCTTTTTCCCAAATGTGTCCAGGTCCCAGCCTAACATTGGTGCCAGAAGTATTGGGAGGTAAAGGCAGCTGGCATGATAGTGACCACATCAGCCACATACTGCAGATGGTCTGTTAAAAGTGAGTTTCTAATACCAATTCCACACAGCCCACACTGCAGTTTTAGAACCACAGCTGGCAAAACAAACAACTACGATGTCACCCCCAGAATACATTTTGAGACAGATGACATACATACCTACACAAAAAACATCCTGTATAAACAGTTATACTAAGATAACAAACTGGGAATGTCCACATAAAGAGATCACGGGCTCCTTCGGTACATCCAGGTTAAAATTGTAGCCCTTTTCTTTGGGGGGCGGACTTAATGACAGCAGCGGACCAAACACTGTATACAGAAACAAATATTTTCTGTCAAACATTTATAAGACATAGCAGTCGATTCCAGCATTTTTTGGCTGTTTGTGATTCCTGGGCAAGTTTATATTCAGTAGTTTGCCACGCTTTCTGAACGACCGACACTCATACCTTTATATATATCTATATCTATAAAGAGACTGTATGTATGTCCGTTCTATATGCGTTCGCGAACGGTCCATCCGACTGAGATGAAATTTTCTACACGTTTTCTTTTCATTCCTGTGCAACTTTCTGTCATAGTTTTTTAGTTTTTTTTTGGCTACTTACTTACTAAAATTTAATATTTCATTTTTCATTATAATTTCTATATAGCAAGGGGACTTAACTCTAGAAAAGTTATTTCAAGGGGCATAACTTTTAATAACATTTCTAATTACTTTATAGTCATATTGTTGTATCGTTTTCAAAGATTTATACTCTTTGTCTATAGTTATTTACAGGCATAGAAGTTATAATAAATAATGATGTAATCTTTAATGCATTTTCAAAGTTTTCATAAAAATAATGCATAACATTGTAACTCATCTTTTTATGCTTAAGAAGTTCTAGTACAGTCATGTAGGCAATTAAAAACAGTTTTCATTAAAAATAATGGATGGTGTGTGGAAGGACATTCTTTTAAGTTACTGTGTGAATTTAATGAGCCGCTCCACGCCAGGAGCTGGGCGAAGCCACGCCAGGTCAGATAGATAGATAGACAGACAGATAGTCGGGAACGGGAGCTTATATGACTACTTATATGAACCGGGTCAGCCAGACAGACAAACAAGCAGACAGACAGACAGATCCCCTCCAGGGACTGGGCGAAGCCGGGCCAGGTCAGCTAGTATATATATATATAATATATATATATATATATATATATATACTAGCTGACCTGGCCCGGCTTCGCCCAGTCCCTGGAGGGGATCTGTCTGTCTGTCTGCTTGTTTGTCTGTCTGGCTGACCCGGTTCATATAAGTAGTCATATAAGCTCCCGTTCCCGACTATCTGTCTGTCTATCTATCTATCTGACCTGGCGTGGCTTCGCCCAGCTCCTGGCGTGGAGCGGCTCATTAAATTCACACAGTAACTTAAAAGAATGTCCTTCCACACACCATCCATTATTTTTAATGAAAACTGTTTTTAATTGCCTACATGACTGTACTAGAACTTCTTTAAGCATAAAAAGATGAGTTACAATGTTATGCATTATTTTTATGAAAACTTTGAAAATGCATTAAAGATTACATCATTATTTATTATAACTTCTATGCCTGTAAATAACTATAGACAAAGAGTATAAATCTTTGAAAACGATACAACAATATGACTATAAAGTAATTAGAAATGTTATTAAAAGTTATGCCCCTTGAAATAACTTTTCTAGAGTTAAGTCCCCTTGCTATATAGAAATTATAATGAAAAATGAAATATTAAATTTTAGTAAGTAAGTAGCCAAAAAAAAACTAAAAAACTATGACAGAAAGTTGCACAGGAATGAAAAGAAAACGTGTAGAAAATTTCATCTCAGTCGGATGGACCGTTCGCGAACGCATATAGAACGGACATACATACAGTCTCTTTTATAGATATAGATATATATAAAGGTATGAGTGTCGGTCGTTCAGAAAGCGATGGCAAACTACTGAATATAAACTTGCCCAGGAATCACAAACAGCCAAAACATGCTGGAATCGACTGCTATGTCTTATAAATGTTTGACAGAAAATATTTGTTTCTGTATACAGTGTTTGGTCCGCTGCTGTCATTAAGTCCGCCCCCCAACGGAAAGGACTACAATTTTAACCTGGATGATACCGAAGGAGCCTGTGATCTCTTTGATGTGGACATTCCCAGTTTGTTATCTTAGTATAACTGTTTATACAGGATGTTTTTGTGTAGGTATGTATGTCATCTGTCTCAAAATGTATTCTGGGAGAGTGACATCGTAGTTGTTTGTTTTGCCAGCTGTGGTTCTAAAACTGCAGTGTGGGCTGTGTGGAATTGGTATTAGAAACATCACTTTTACAGACCAATCTGCAGTATGTGGCTGATGTGGTCACTATCATGCCAGCTGCCTTTACCTCCCAATACTTCTGGCACCAATGTTAGGCTGGGAACCTGGACACATTGGAAAAGGATGTCATGAAGAATGCATAGAACAATTTGAACAAACTTCTTTTCTACTTTATTTGACTTACCTATATCTTGTCCTGGGTATTCCACATCTACTTCGGATTGCTCTATCTTGCTACTCATAGGTAGTTTACTATCTTACCATGTCAAAGACTTGATCCTCATTGGCCATCTCTTTAGCAGAACTGTTAACGTGATTAGTTTGAAAGGATCAGGGAGTTAGATATATTATCATCATCATCATCAAGTGCCCTGCCAGCTGTGTGAAAATGGTAGTAGAAACATGATTTCATGGGAAACTTAGCTGGCTCGTCCAACCTTTCATGGGCAAGTCTACAAAGGGCTGGGTCTGAGTCACTCTAGGGCCTATGCTTTATTGGTAGTTGAAAGGCAAAAGAAGTAAGAACATTGACACTAGATTGTAGATGGCCACAAGGTCATGGAGACTGTTTAAACGTCACACTGGCTTGGACAGAACAGTGATGGAAGGCGTGATTCCTGTGACCCCGCAAATGTTCTTTCAGGGGCCCAAACAAGTGAAAATCTGATGGCGCCAAATCTGGGCTGTATCCTGGATGTTTCAAAACCTCAAATTTCAGAGCATGTGGTGTATGCACGGCCGTATGAGGGCGAGCGTTGTCGTGCAGCAGTAGTATTCTTCAGAGTAACTAGTGTGTGTTGAATTGTTACTTTTGTATTTCTTTTTTGACCAGACAACGAAGGAAAAGCCTTATTAATAGTGGTCTGCTTTATAAAATCTCATATTTGTTCACGTAAGATTCATCCTACAGCAATTACCTTTACGAACACTCACTTCAGATCATTTTTATTATTCCTTATTTTGGAGTAGTAATATAGTGGTCAGGTGTCCAGTTAGTTCATTAATATTGCTGACAGAAACACTTAACGTTTGAATTTTGTGATGCTTGTACATTTGTTGTATAATAATGTAGCTGTTTTTTTTCTATCTGTAGAACTTGCACATTTTTCCCTGTAAAATTTAGTTCTGCTATTTTGTGACATTAGGTTAGTTCTGTTCTTTTGTGTATGAGTTGAGTCAAGAACCGACATCATAGCACTCGTTCTCATACGTGCTCCGTCCTTATCTGCAACAACCAGCAGAGAGTCCCAATATTAATGGTAGTAGTTGCAGTCTGATTATGCGTTTATTTTGTGTATAAAACATATCAGTGCAGGTCTGCATGGCCGAATGGGTAAGAGCACGTGTTCTTAGACATTTGTTGTGCTGATGCCGACGTTAGCGGTTCAACCCCTACACTGGACGGCTGGACTAAAATGTTGACCTGTCGTCTTTGACTCAAAATTCAGTCCATCACTAATATAAATAGTGTGTATGGATTATGCTTGAGTTCAAAACGAGCGAGCGCAAAATAAAAAAAACATCAGTGCATTTTTCTGGTTGAACTAATAGTGAGTTTAAGATTTGATTTGATTTTTAACTTTATTTTCAAAGGGTCACAAATTGGGCACTCAGGCCCGTCTTACATTCGGGCCTTCCAATCACTCATCTTTCGTTCATCAATAGTGCATGATACATTCACATAGACAAACAAACATTCTCCATGAATGTTGGGTGGAAAAAATTTCCTAGTGGCACGAAATGGAATATTGCTTGGATAGCAAATCCATTACATGAAAGTCCGAATCGAAAGCTCACTGTGTGGATGTCACCTGTAGACTGCATTCTTCTGGTTTCCAGAGGAACAGCCTGTGGTGACTGGAAGGCCCAACATATGGAAGTGAGGCTAAGCAGCCATGTGCAGGACGTGACGATTCCTTGGGTGAGCCCAGAACCAGAGCGCTATGTGTTGGCTCTGCAATTATGGAAGCCTCCTTGGATGGCGGGGAATGCCCACGGTCTGCCCCTGCCTTCCCTTGAGGGCTGGCCAGCTGGTATGGGGGATAACACCACAACAGTGAGAGTCAAACGTCCTTTAAAAAAACCGGGAAGGTTAACCCGGTCAACAAATGCCAGCAGAAGTTGGGTGTGTCAGCCTAACGGCACAAGAACGCAGCTCAGCTGTAAACAGGCACAACGCAGTCATGTCCACAAAAAAAACTGGATGAATGCAGAAGAAGAAGAAATGTATGTTGTAAACACAAGCAATGCATATTACCATGTTATGAGACACAAGCCCCCTCACCCCACACACACACCCCCTGGCACACATACGTACCCCCACCCATACATGCCACCACCCATCCCATAACCTACACACTCTCATCCAGCCACATAACCTCCACCATCCACCCACACACATATCCTCACATTTAGACACATACATGATGCCTCACATAATCACTGATACTAATATGAACAAACTCTCACACTTCACACACACATACACTGACAATTATCGTGGGCATCTCACAATAATGTAAGAAATGTAGAAAAAATTCTACATATACATTGTGTAACGTAAAAAATAGTGATGCTCCCACACACAGATTAACTCTCTCACTCACTCTACAGTAAAGTAAATGTGTTCATATTATACATGACAAATCAAGTGGCATTCAAAGTGATAATGTGAAAGTTGAGAATACACAAAACAATAGGGAATAGCATGTTACATGACATGCATGTGCTCAAACCTATCTCCCTTCTTTCATACACACACACATGCGCGCACACATACACACACACTAACACATCCACTCTGTCAACCCACACTTCCTGCACCTACCCACATACGCATCCCCCACCGATACACATCCCCCACTAACCCACATACACTCACCCACCCACACACACCCCCAATCACCCATAAAAGTTTGATGGAGGTAACACAAGGTTTCATGTTTGTAGTAGTTGCAACTTGTTTTCTTTATCTCTTTCTGTCTCACACAGTAACTGTTTCAAAATGTAAGCACTCAGGACTTGAGGTTGAGCATGATTACTGTGTGGATTTTGAGGAGTTAAAGTAATCACTGAGATTGAAGGAGTTAAAGTAATGATTGTCTGATGTTAAAAAAGGTTAAGTAAACAACAAAAACAAACAAGAAAATGGGTTAATTTAACAACTGGGCGCGACAAAAGTAATGACTGTCTAGGATTGAAGAGTTATGGTAATGACTGTCGGGATTGAAAGAGCTAAAGTAGAGTCTGTCTGGAATTGAAAGAGTTAAAGTAGATGTGGTCTGGGATTGAAAGAGTTAAAGTGGTGACTGTCTGGGATTGAAGAGTTAAAGTGGTGATTGTCTGGGATTGAAAGAGTTAGTGGTGACTGTCTGGGATTGAAAGAGTCAAAGTATTGGCTGTTGAAGAAATGGATTGGAGAACTTAGTGACAACTGGCAAGATCGAAGGGAAAAGACAGAGGGAAATACCTGGATGGCTTGGCCACATGGCATGGACGAGACAGGAACACTGAGCTGATTCACGACTCTGGCACATGATTGATTGATTGATTAAAATGCCTGGGAAGAGAGGAAGCGGAAGGCCAAAGAGAAGATGGGTGCAGGATGTGGCAGATAATCTCCAGATGGGTGTATTGCTGCTGCTGCTGCTTCTTCTTCTTCTGCATTCATCCGGAATTCATCATTTTTTTTCCGGACGTGATTGCGTTGTGCCTGTTTACATGGGGTGAGGGGAAACACACACAAATACTCCATGTTTCCTAAGGAATTTAAAGGTTAGAATGGTGCATTTCTGAAATTTGTGGTTTTAATGTCAAACCTGTCTCAGGTTCACTGTTCATGATTTTACTTTTCTGTGACAACTTTTTTAAAACCATTTGAGTATATTGATTTTGTCCATTGTTGCAACCTTGTTGTTATGCAAACATTTTACACTGATGTATTGTTGTATATAAAGATGTATTCGTTTTAAGTTGATTGTATCACTTCACAAATTAAAATGTTGCTACTTTTGACTAATCAGCAGCTGTGTTTTTGCTGTGATTGCGTGATTTAACTTGTTCAGAGAGTTAGTTGCATATCCTTTACAGGACGTAGCAGTCAACCCCTGCATTTTTTGGCTGTTTGTGATTCCTGGGCAAGTTTACGTTTGGTGTTTGCCATTGCTTTCTGAACGACAGGCATAGGGGGGTGCGTGGTCTCAAGGTATGGTGTCCGCCTCGAGTGCTGGAGGTCCCGGGTTCAAGCCCCGGTGAGGACCGGGATTTTTTCACGTGGACTTCTAGTAAAAAATTTCCCCTGGTCTCTGGGTAGTGAGATCGGACACCCGTGTGTATTGTTGCGCACGTAAAAAATCTCTTGGCAGTTGGAAATCGAAAAAGAGTAGCCTAACGGCGCTGCCCAGACAAAATTTTGTGTTAAAAATCTACCCAAAGTATTTCAGGATCCTCGCCGGTGCTACGGAGTTCATGCACTGAGCTGAGTTTCTCCAGACTCAGGTTTGAGTTAGGAGAGGAACAGAGCACTTATGGGTTGCACCCGTGTGCCGTGATGTTGATCCGTCAACTAAACTAAACGACAGGCAACATACTATTTCATAAAAAAAAAAACAATGCAAGGCGGTCTGCTGCCAAACAGCCTGCAGCAGTGTTACCAACGCGGTATGTGAGGTTACGAACTGCGTCCGCAACCCCTTCGCCACGGAGACCGGCTGTTTAGAGAGTAAGATTGAATAGGACTTCTCCTCCCTGACCCTCTGGTAGCGTTTCACTTGTTCAGATAATAAGACTGAAGGATTGTATACTCCTCTGGTAGTGTTTCACTCGTTTAGAGAGTAAGACTGAATAAGACTTCTCCCTGATCCTCTGTAGTGTTTCACTTGTTCAGATAATAAGACTGAAGGATTGTATACTCTGGTAGTGTTTCACTCGTTCAGAGAGTAAGACTGAAGACTTCTCCCTGATCCTCTGTAGTGTTTCACTTGTTTGGCGAATAAAACTGAAGGATTGTATACTCCTCTATGATCCTCTGGTAGTGTTTCACTTGTTCAGAGAATAAGACAGAGGAATTGTTTACTCCTCCCTAATCCCACGGTAGTGGATCAGACTTCTTCTCTCAGATAAGGGCAGCATATAGGGGAGGGGGTGCTATGTGCATGTTAACATTCCTCGGCATTTGGAACTCATAGAGAGCCAGTCGAATAAACCGCGATTGGAACTAAAGGGAAAGATCTCAGAATAATAAAAAATATTTACTGGAACCAAACAGCAGTAATTAAAATGGGAAATAAAGAAGGAAATTATGAACACATAAAGTTGGGAGTAAGACAAGGATGTGTTTTGTCACCTGATCTCTTCTCCCTCTATAGCGAAGTAGTAATGAGAGAGATCAAAGAAAAGCCAGGAATAATGTTTGGAGGTTATAATATACCCTATGCAGATGACACAGTATTGATAGCGGCTAATGCAACAGATGTACAGCAATTGTCGGACATTGTAGTAACAGAGCGTGCAAAGAAAGGACTCTCCTTAAATATCAAGAAAACAGTAACAATGGTGATATCAAAGAAACAGGTGACACCGAAATGTGAAATAGAGATAGAAGGGAAAATTCTTCACCAAGTAGTTAATTTTAAATACCTAGGGGCTTGTAGGTAGACTGGGGACAGTCAAAGGCTAGGGAAAAATGCTTGCCGAAATCGGATGTACTGAGCCACAGGCTTGACAAAGCAGTGCAACGTAACTTAATTCATGATGTCACAAATCAAAATTAATCGTTATGGTGCTAATCCCGCGAAGTCCCATCAGGTGGTGATAGTGCCGGGCCCCCTGCCTTGAGGGGGTCCACCCATGACTACTGGTGGTCACCTTCCCCTGTGCTGTTGAGTCAAGGCACAGAGGAGTAGGTTAAGAGCTATTGAACAAACACACTGGACACTCAACATACTACAGTGGAATGCCGAAGGAGTTTATAACAAGAAAGTCTCCCTAACACAGCGTCTTCATAAAGATAGAATAGAAGTGGCATGCATTCAAGAGACACACCTCAATGCCAATCGCAAATTCTCAGTCAGAGGATATCAGGCCACACGTTTCGACCGCGAAGGACACAAAGGAGGAGTTCTAATACTTACATGAAATACAATACCTTGCAGCGTATTATCTGTGATCTCTGACAACCAAATGGAAATTATAGGTGTTGATATAATGATAAAGGACGTGAAAATAAGAATCTACAATCTGTATAGCCCAGCAGATTAGACCTTACACTCTCAAACATGAAAATAACTGACACAAACTGCATTATTGTCGGAGACTTTAATAGCCATTCAGAAAGATGGGGATACCTAGATACTGACAAAAGAGGAGATGAAGTGGAGGACTGGGAAATAGACTCAAATCTCCATCTACTCAACAAAGCGGATGACACACCGAGCTTCTACTCCAGAAGATGGCTTACCACTTCTACTCCAGACTTAGCTTTCTGCACAGGAGACATCCTCCACAAAATCGATCGCCATGTGCTGGACCAATTAGCAGGTAGTGACCACAGACCAATCAAGCTTGTAATGAATATGGAGTATGTTCCACAGGAGCAAAAGCCCTTGCCCCGCTGGAATTACAAACGAGCAGATTGGGAACAGATTTGCCATACTAACAGACAAATATTGTGAAAACATAAATACACGATATGGCAACATAAAGCAAATGGTGGAAAGTCTAAACAGAGCGATAATACAGGCAGCCACTGAGTCCATTCCAAGAGGAGCGAGGAAAAATTACAAACCATACTGGACTGAAGAACTACAAAGTTTGGAGGACAAAGTTGAAGATGCCAGGAAGACAGCAGAGAGAGAACAAACAACTGAAGCGAACATCTCTCTCAAAGCCATCTCAGCAAAATATAAAAGAACAGTAAATCAAACAACAAGAGATTGTTGAAGGGAAAAAACAGAAAACCTGAATTTTGACAGGGATGGAAACAAACTATGGAAACTAGTGAAAGCCATGAACAATGAAGGACCTAGAAACAAACAAATAACAATTAAACAAGGAAATGCCTTGCTTACAGGAAAAAAGGCTGCAAATGCACTAATGGAACACTATGCAAATGCAAACCACATTGATATTACAACCGAACAGAAGAAAGCAATCAAAGACAAACAGATACATCATAGAAATACAGAGACAGCAGCAGAATATATGATGGCAAATCTAACAATGGAAGAAATGGAACAAGCAATGAATACCCTAAAAAAGAAGAAATCTCCAGGAAAGGATGGAATCACAAATGAAATGCTGGAAGAGAGGAATAGTCCCACAGGCATGGAAGGAAGCTATACTAATACCAGTCCCAAAGAAAGGAAAAAACCTGGAAGAACCAAATGGCTATCGACCTATCAGTCTACTTAGCTGTGTAGGAAAATTAATGGAACGCATTATCAATGGCAGGCTAACATGGCATCTGGAAGAAAACAAACTCTTAACACCACACCAAGCAGGATTCAGAAAGTACAGATCCACTGAAGATCAAATAACCTATATAGCTCAGGAAATAGAGGATGCCTTCCAAGAGAAAAAGCACACACTAGCAGTCTGGATAGATTTAGAAAAAGCATTTGATAAAGTATGGAAGGAAGGACTGAAAGTAAAACTGCAAAAAATGCATGTTTGTGGGAAAATGTATAAATGGATCAGCCACTACCTTGAGAACAGAACTGCCAGGACAAAAGTACAAGGACAAACAAGCAAAATGATGCTGTTGGAGCAAGGTGTCCCCCAAGGAGGAGTTCTTTCACCAACATTATTCCTAGCATATATAAATGACATCACAGAAAATTTTCCAGCCAGAGTACACACATCCTCCTTTGCAGATGACCTATCCATATGGACATCTGAAGAATATATTAGTACAGCTAACAGCAGAATACAGCAAGCCCTATTAGCGCTAGAGGACTGGTCACAATCATGGCTAGTGAAGATAAGTGAGGAGAAAACAACATGCACAGTGTTCTCCCTCTCAAATAAAACTCAGCAACCTAAGCTGGTATTGAATGGAAAAATATTGTGCCATGAAGAAAATCCAAACTATCTAGGAGTCACATTTGATCGTCGCCTGACATGGAAAACACAGGTTGAGAAAAATCGAACAAGAGCAAGGCAAAGAATGGCAATCATGAAAAAGCTTGCTGGTACAACGTGGGGAGCAGATGAGAATGTTCTCGAGAAGTTATATACTGGACGGGTGTGGCCAATACTGGAATATGGCATTGCAGCTTTGGCAACAGCAGCTAAATCAAACTTTAACAAAATAAGTAGAGTCCAAAATCAAGGAATGTGAATCATAACTGGAAGCCTGAAGACAACGCCTATTAATTAACTAGAAAAGATCACTTGTTTACAACCAATGCAGGATAGAAGAGATAGCAGAGCCCAGCAACAAGCAGAAAAATTTAGAAGATTGACAGACCATCCTATGTGTTAAAAGGTTTAATGGTTTTGGAAAGGGAAGACTGAAGCGTAGCAACTTTGTAGAAACTGCAAAACGAAAGATTAGGGCAGATCCTATACTTAACATATCAACAGTCAAACCCATTTCAATGCACACAAGTTCCCAGCTTGGAGACAGCAGCAACTGCCTGAGTTGATAGAAAACATTCCTGGTATTGAGAAAAAGAACACTCAGCATGAAACTGAAAGAAGAGAAATAACCCTAAACTACATAAAAGAACATTACCCAAGCAGCAATTGGACCCATGCATATACAGATGGATCAGCCAAAAATTCAATAGAGAATGGAGGAGAAGGAATTCTCCTAAATTTAAAAAATGGAGTGAAAAAAACACATTCAGTGGCAACTGGAAAATTTTCAAGTAACTTCAAAGCGGAGGTAGAGGCTCTGAAAACTGCAGCAGAAATGCTCTTGATGGAGGAAAATAAAGAGAAGCAAATAGCTATCTTCACAGATGCAAAGTCAGCTGTCTCAATACTGAACAGCAATAACAGCACAGAACTAACTGACCTAAGAGCAGCACTCCATGGTCTATGCCAGAAATCCCAAAAAGTTGTAATACAGTGGATCCCATCACATTGCAGTATACCTGGAAATGAAGAGGCTGACAGACTGGCAAAAGAGGGCGGACGACTACCACAGCCTGACATAGACATAACCTATAATGAGGCAAAGAGGTTGATAAAAAGCACTTATAGAACCAAATGGGAATCAGAGCATCCAGGCCACCAGAAGGATGATGCATATTACAAACTTGACCGAAGAGAACAAGTAGCAATCTTCAGACTCCGCACAGGACATAACAGGCTGAAATACCACTTGTTCAATAAACTAAAAATAGGAGATACCGATGAATGTAATTGTCGAACTGGAAAAGTGACAGCAAAACATTTGCTGCAGGATTGCCCAACATATGCAGAACAGAGAAAGATATTTTGGCCCACACCTGCTCCATTTGAGGACAAGCTCTATGGAGATATCAACAAGCTCAAGTTGACCGCAGCTTACTTTAACTACATACAGGTTGACATTTAAAGGTGCATGAAGAAGTATTCAGATTGCCACACTTCATACGACAGGTATGTCGGTTACAAAAGCGACCCAGAGGCATGAAATGGAATATTGCTTGGATAGCAAATCCATTATGTGGAAAGTCCAAATCGAAAGCTCGCTGTGTGGGCTTCATAAAAGGTGGAAAAGTGTCCTAGTGGCACGAAATGGAATTTTGCTTGGATAGCAAATCCATTACGTGGAAAGTCCGAATCGAAAGCTCACTGTGTGGGCTTCATAAAAGGTGGAAAAGTGTCATAGTGGCACGAAATGAAATATTGCTCGGATAGCAACTCCATTACGTGGAAAGTCCGAATCGAAAGCTCACTGTGTGGATGTCATCTACAGACTGCATTCTTCTGGTTTCCGGAAGAACAGCCTATGGTGAACGGAAGGCCCAATATACGGAAGTGAGGCTAAGCAGCCATGTGCAGGACGTGACGATTCCTTGAGTGAGCCCAGTACCAGAGCGCTATGTGTTGGCTCTGCAAGTATGGAAGCCTCCTTGGATGGCGGGGAATGCCCATGATCTGCCCCTGCCTTCCCTTGAGGGCTGACCAGGATGTCTTTGGCTGTTCTATATGGGCCAGCTGGGATGGGGGATAACACCACAACAGTCAGAATAAAACGTCCTAAGAAACCCCCGGGATGGTTAACCCGGTCAACAAATGCCCGCAGAAGTCGGATGTGTCGGCCTAACTGCGCAAGAACACAGCTTTGCTGTAAACAGGCACAACGCAATCACATCCGAAAAAAAAACTCTGGATGAACAAAGAAAAAGAAACGTCTTACGAAACCCCCGGGAAGGTTAACCCGGTAAACAAATGCCAGCAGAAGTCGGATGTGTCGGCCTAACGGCGCAAGAACGCAGCTCTGCTGTAAACAGGCACAACGTAATCACGTCGGGGGGAAAAAAAACTCCGGATGAACGAAGAAGAAGAAGAAATACCTAGGGGCATTTATAACCTCAGATGGAAGTTGTACAACAGAGATTAAGAACAGAGTAGGGCAAGAAAAGCCGCATTTCAGTAAATGAAGAGTATCTTATGCAATAAGTCACTGTCACTGAATGTAAGACAGAAAGTGCTGAAATGCTATGTAGAACCAGTTTTGCTGTATGGCAGTGAATCGTGGAATGTAAATGAAGAAATTAGAAGCACCAGCGACGAATGTTGCGAATTTCTTGGACTGCCAGAGTAACTTACAACGACTGCTTGAGACGGGCTAATGAAACTAGAACATTATATACAACAATAAGAAAGAGACAAACAGCTTTCTTCGGTCATGTGATGAGAAGAGAGGCATTGGAGAACATCGTGACAACTGGAAAGATCGAGGGGAAGAGAGGCAGGGGCAGACCAAGAGAGATGATGCTGGATGGATTGCGACGGTGGCATGGAGGAATATCAACGGCAGAGTTGATCCAGAAAACCAAAGACTGAGATCTGCGGAGATACATCGCCTACGCCAGTCGATACGGCACTTGATGATGATGGAACTAAAGGGCCTTTACATGCCTAGAGGGGTATTGGTTCTAGTCACAGATTTGTACAGACCAATCTGCACTCAATGTGTGAAGTGGTCAGTATCACACCGCCTGCCTTTATTTCCCAGGATATCTAATGATACATATGAGGCTGTAGTGGAGGTATAGTAAAGGATCTTTCACATGCGTAGAGGGTTATTGGGTTAGGTAGTCGTGGTGACAACTTCACGGTCGTCCCCATTATGCCCCGTCCTTGTGCCAGTGAATGTCACACGGAATGCTCCTCACTGCCCTATGTGAAAAGTGGAAACGACAGGAGTCTCGACAAGCCAACAGCCCGCACAGGTACACTGTGCAGAATGCCAACACAAAAGTCATCCACGGAAAATACAGTGCCTCGTCAATGGAAGCGGCAGTCACTAGAAAACCAGCAGCCACACATTACTGATTAAAAGTTGAGAGGATCGACTTCATTGCCCAGAGATTTATCCCATATGGCTCGGTCCCTTTCGGCAGGGCGGTCCGCTGAAAGCATCGCACAAAGCACGAATACCGGAGCTCAAGTGACGACCCCTAGATTGGTTATATGGTTTGGGTTTTAGTCTCATATCTATACATCAATCAGTAATCAATGGGTGATGTGGTCAATATCTTGCGGGCCATTTCACTTTCCTGACCACTTTCTAGTACCAATTTTAAGCTGGGTCGAACTTGGGGGGGGGGGGGGGGGGCGGGAGCGAGTTAGTTTAGAAATATCTGCCTCCATGTGGACTCCATAATATGACCACCTGAGGGGTAGGCAAGTATCCCGGCATGACTCCAGACAAGGCTACAATACTTAAACTAAATTTTATAATTAAAAAATCTATCCAGCGATACAGAACTTGAAAGTTTAGTGAGGAAAGAGGCAGGCTGTGAGAAGGTACACTAGATGGACTGGGGCGATGGCATGGAGGAATATCAATAGATTGTATCTAGATCACCAAGTGTCCAGATCTGTGGAGACATGATCATCCACGCCATTTAGCGGGGCACGTGATGATGGCCCAACAATCAAAATATTTATAGCATATGTTATAAAGAAAGTCCGGACATTACAGGTCTGTTTCTTTGACCGCATTCGTTTGACGAACTAGTTTAGAAAATCGTAAACAGACTACTGGTGGTTAGGAAGTAGGAGTTTCCTCGACAACAATTAATCAGACTTTACATGTTTCGTACAGATGGGCCTGTCTTCTGCCCAGTCATGGAATGTGACCCTCGGCAAGTCTATCACATGATCTGGAGAAAATAACTCTTGGACAAGTAGGAAAAATGTTCAAGCGAACGCATGCCTTCTTGGTAAACAATCAGATCTGCATTGCCTGCCGTGTGCCAGTACTCTCTTTCGCCTGATGTCTTGTGCTTGTTGTTCTACTAATACTACTATCAATCAATCAATCGATCAATCAATCAGTCAGGTGTCGTCTCCACAATGAAGGTTGGCTGCAATGGATCTCCAACACTGTCTGTATCTGACTGTACATTCTGTCAGACTGATTTTCGTCCGTTCCTTGATGTTAATTGTTATCTTCCCACTCGTATCGTTGTCTACCTCTTGCCTTCAACCTTGCCCTCCAGTGTGGTTTTTATGAGTGTTATGTCTTTTGCTTTCTTGCTTGCGTTCGCTGGCTGTGAACCTCAGCGTGAAGTCCAGAATGTCGGATGAAGACATCCTGTTGTCCAACATCTGTGTGATGTCATACCGGACTGAGGTTTGCGTGAGTATCCGTTGTCCCATGTCTGGCTTATTGGTGTGCAGACTGGTGGTTCCTCGCCGAACAGGCAGACACTCTCCGACTTCGGAGGAATCGGCGATCCTACTGACTTTAGCCAGGACTCCGAAGGGACCTGTTGCCCAGGACGCTCGACGAGGACGCGCCAATAGGTCTTGGCCAGTATATGACCCGCCCTGGTGCCTTGGAAACACCTCTGCGTCCCGTCCAGTTATGTCTTTTAAAGTGCCGAAATATTTTACCTGCCTCTTGTTTATTTCTTTCATCAATTCTCTTTTCATTCCGTTTTTTTTTTTTTTTAAAGAACCTCTGTATTTGATTATTTTTTGTTCCCATGGCATACAAAATATTCTTCTGTATATCCACATCTCTAGTGCCTCTATTCGACTTTCTAGTTGTTTGTTCAATGTCAAGGCTTCCGCGCCATACAGTAGTGTTGAAAATACGAAATATTTGACAATTGTCATTTTAAATGCGATGTTAATCTCTCTAGATCAGTGGTTCTCAACAGGTGGGGAATCCCCCCCCCCAGGGGGAATTTTAGGGTTTCCGGGGGGGGGGGGGGGGGGGGGGGGGAATTAAGATGATTTCAAGATCGCGTTAATACAAGAACCGATTACTTGATATTGTTTTTCCCTTCATACCGTACGGTTCTGTACGTCTCACCCTTCTAAAATTCATTTTATAAAGTAAGTAGACCCACAAATCACGTTTTATGTGGACGTCTAGACTTGTTTTAGTATGTGCTATTAAATTTAGCTTCCATTATTACTATACTGTGTAGGGGTGGGGCAGGATTTTTTAGGTAGGAATTACGAAAGGGGGGAATGACGTTCTGAAAATATGGTGAATATGGTGCAGGGCCTTCATGTTATTACCTGTCCAAGATAGGAGAAATTTACTTCAAACCCTGCACCGGACAGTTGGAATTAAACGTTGACCTATCGTCCTTGACTTTGGGGAGGTCAAATGGTTGCAGTTCGCAGATTTTGGACTTTGATGACTCCCACACACTATGCAAAAAGATTTTGCTACGAATTATGATGCAAAGAGTAAGGAAGAAATTACAACCTGAAATAGGGGAAGAACAATGTGGGTTTGTAGAAGGAAAGGGTACAGTAAATGCTGTGTATATGCTGCGAACAGTTATTGAACGTGCTATAGAAGAAAACAAGGATATATATCTTTGCTTTATTGACTACACAAAAGCTTTTGATAGAGTTAGACATGTCAACATGGTTGATATGCTTGCAGATCTACCAATTGATGGGAAAGACATTAGACTTATAAAAACCATATATGTGCAACGTAAAACCTGCTGCCTTGTAGGTAGACTGGGGACAGTCAAAGGCTAGGGAAAGCATCCCAAATAAATGCTTGTCGAAATCGGATGCACTGAGCCACAGGCTTGACAAAGTAGTGCAACGTAACTTAATTCATGATGTCACAAATCAAAATTAATCGTTATGGTGCTAATCCCGTGAAGTCCCATCAGGCGGTGATAGTGCCGGGCCCCCTGCCTCGAGGGGGTCCACCCATGACTACTGGTGGTCACCTTCCCCTGTGCTGTGGAGTCAAGGCACAGAGGAGTAGGTTAAGAGCTATTGACCAAATACCCCGGACACTCAACATACTACAGTGGAATGCCGAAGGAGTTTACAAGAAGAAAGACTCCCTAACACAGCGTCTTCATAAAGATAGAATAGATGTGGCATGCATTCAAGAGACACACCTCAACGCCAATCACAAATTCTCAGTCAGAGGATATCAGGCCACACGTTTCGACCGCGAAGGACACAAAGGAGGAGTTCTAATACTTACACGAAATACAATACCTTGCAGCGAAGTATCTGTGATCTCTGACAACCAAACAGAAATTATAGGTGCTGATATAATGATAAAGGACGTGAAAATAAGAATCTACAATCTGTATAGCCCAGCAGATAAGGACCTTACACTCTCAAACATGAAAATAACCGACACAAACTGCATTATTGTCGGAGACTTTAATAGCCGTTCAGAAAGATGGGGATACCTAGATACTGACAAAAGAGGAGATGAAGTGGAGGACTGGGAAATAGACTCAAATCTCCATCTACTCAACAAAGCGGATGACACACCGAGCTTCTACTCCAGAAGATGGCTTACCACTTCTACTCCAGACTTAGCTTTCTGCACAGGAGACATCCTCCACAAAATCGATCGCCATGTGCTGGACCAATTAGCAGGTAATGACCACAGACCAATCAAGCTTGTAATGAATATGGAGTATGTTCCACAGGAGCAAAAGCCCTTGCCCCCGCTGGAATTACAAACGAGCAGATTGGGACGAGAGTTGCCATACGTCAACCAGACCCAAATATTGTGAAAACATAAATACACGATATGGCAACATAAAGCAAATGGTGGAAAGTCTAAACAGAGCGATAATACAGGCAGCCACTGAGTCCATTCCTAGAGGAGCGAGGAAAAATTACAAACCATACTGGACTGAAGAACTACAAAGTTTGGAGGACAAAGTTGAAGATGCCAGGAAGACAGCAGAGAGAGAACAAACAATTGAAGCGAACATCTCTCTCAAAGCCATCTCAGCAAAATATAAAAGAACAGTAAATCAAACAACAAGAGATTGTTGGAGGGAAAAAACAGAAAACCTGAATTTTGACAGGGATGGAAGCAAACTATGGAAACTAGTGAAAGCCATGAACAATGAAGGACCTAGAAACAAACAAATAACAATTAAACAAGGAAATGCCTTGCTTACAGGAAAAAAGGCAGCAAATGCACTAATGGAACACTATGCAAATGCAAACCACATTGATATTACAACCGAACAGAAGAAAGCAATCAAAGACAAACAGATACATCATAGAAATACAGAGACAGCAGCAGAATATATGATGGCAAATCTAACAATGGAAGAAATGGAACAGGCAATGAATACCCTAAAAAAGAAGAAATCACCAGGAAAGGATGGAATCACAAATGAAATGCTAATAGGACTAGGCACCAAGGCAAAGAAGAAACTACTAGCAGTCCTAAATAACAGCTGGAAGAGAGGAATAGTCCCACAGGCATGGAAGGAAGCTATACTAATACCAGTCCCAAAGAAAGGAAAAGACCTGGAAGAACCAAATGGCTATCGACCTATCAGTCTACTTAGCTGTGTAGGAAAATTAATGGAACGCATTATCAATGGCAGGCTAACATGGCATCTGGAAGAAAACAAACTCTTAACACCACACCAAGCAGGATTCAGAAAGTACAGATCCACTGAAGATCAAATAACCTATATAGCTCAGGAAATAGAGGATGCCTTCCAAGAGAAAAAGCACACACTAGCAGTCTGGATAGATTTAGAAAAAGCATTTGATAAAGTATGGAAGGAAGGACTGAAAGTAAAACTGCAAAACATGCATGTTTGTGGAAAAATGTATAAATGGATCAGCCACTACCTTGAGAACAGAACTGCCAGGACAAAAGTACAAGGACAAACAAGCAAAATGATGCTGCTGGAGCAAGGTGTCCCCCAAGGAGGAGTTCTTTCACCAACATTATTCCTAGCATATATAAATGACATCACAGAAAATTTTCCAGCCAGAGTACACACATCCTCCTTTGCAGATGACCTAGCCATATGGACATCTGAAGAATATATTAGTACAGCTAACAGCAGAATACAGCAAGCCTTATTAGCGCTAGAGGACTGGTCAAAATCATGGCTAGTGAAGATAAGTGAGGAGAAAACAACATGCACAGTGTTCTCCCTCTCAAATAAAAATCAGCAACCTAAGCTGGTATTGAATGGAAAAATATTGCGCCATGAAGAAAATCCAAACTATCTAGGAGTCACCTTTGATCGTCGCCTGACATGGAAGACACAGGTTGAGAAAAATCGAACAAGAGCAAGGCAGAGAATGGCAATCATGAAAAAGCTTGCTGGTACAACGTGGGGAGCAGATGAGAAAGTTCTCAAGAAGTTATATACTGGACGGGTGAGGCCAGTACTGGAATATGGCATTGCAGCTTGGGCAACAGCAGCTAAGTCAAACTTTAACAAAATAAGTAGAGTCCAAAACCAAGGAATGCGAATCATAACTGGAAGCCTGAAGACAACGCCTATTAATGAACTAGAAAAGATCACTTGTTTACAACCAATGCAGGATAGAAGAGATAGCAGAGCCCAGCAACAAGCAGAAAAATTTAGAAGATTGACAGACCACCCTATGTACAACAGATTTAATGGTTTTGGAAAGGGAAGACTGAAGCGTAGCAACTTTGTAGAAACTGCAAAACGAAGGATTAGGGCAGATCCTATACTTAACATATCAACAGTCAAGCCCATACACAATGCACACAAGTTCCCAGCTTGGAGACAGCAGCAACTGCCTGAGATGATAGAAAACATTCCTGGTATTGAGAAAAAGAACACTCAGCATGAAACCGAAAGAAGAGAAATAACCCTAAACTACATAAAAGAACATTACCCAAGCAGGAATTGGACCCATGCATATACAGATGGATCAGCCAAAAATTCAATAGAGAATGGAGGAGGAGGAATTCTCCTAAATTTAAAAAATGGAGTGAAAAAAACACATTCAATGGCAACTGGAAAATTTTCAAGTAACTTCAAAGCGGAGGTAGAGGCTCTGAAAACTGCAGCAGAAATGCTCCTGATGGAGGAAAATAAAGAGAAGCAAATAGCTATCTTCACAGATGCAAAGTCAGCTGTCTCAATACTGAAGAGCAATAACAGCACAGAACTAACTGACCTAAGAGCAGCACTCCATGGTCTATGCCAGAAATCCCAAAAAGTTGTAATACAGTGGATCCCATCACATTGCAGTATACCTGGAAACGAAGAGGCTGACAGACTGGCAAAAGAGGGCGGACGACTACCACAGCCTGACATAGACATAACCTATAATGAGGCAAAGAGGTTGATAAAAAGCACTTATAGAACCAAATGGGAATCAGAGCATCCAGGCCATCAGAAGGATGATGCATATTACAAACTCGACCGAAGAGAACAAGTAGCAATCTTCAGACTCCGCACAGGACATAACAGGCTGAAATACCACTTGTTTAATAAACTAAAGATAGGAGATACCGATGAATGTAATTGTAGAACTGGAAAAATGACAGCAAAACATTTGCTGCAGGATTGCCCAACGTATGCAGAACAGAGAAAGATATTTTGGCCCACACCTGCTTCATTTGAGGACACGCTCTATGGAGATATCACAAGCTACAGTTGACCGCAGATTACTTTAACTACATACAGGTTGACATTTAAAGGTGCATGAAGACCCAGAGGCATGAAATGGAATATTGCTTGGATAGCAAATCCATTACTGTGGAAAGTCCAAATCAAAAGCTCGCATGTGTGGGCTTCATAAAAGGTGGAAAAGTGTCCTAGTGGCACGAAATGGAATATTGCTTGGATAGCAATCCATTACGTGGGAAAGTCCGAATCCAAAAGCCCACTGGTGGGGCTTCATAAAAGGTGGAAAAGTGTCCTAGTGGCACTGAAATGGAATATTGCTTGGTAGCAAATCCATTACATTGGAAAGTCCGAATCGAAAGCTCACTGTGTGGATGTCATCTGCAGACTGCATACTTCTGGTTTCCGGAAGAACAGCCTATGGTGAACGGAAGGCCCAATATACGGAAGTGAGGCTAAGCAGCCATGTGCAGGACGTGACGATTCCTTGGGTGAGCCCAGTACCAGAGCGCTATGTATCGGCTCTGCAAGTATGGAAGCCTCCTTGGATGGCGGGGAATGCCCATGGTCTGCCCCTGCCTTCCCTTGAGGGCTGACCAGGATCTTTGGCTGTTCTATATGGACCAGCTGGGATGGGGGATAACACCACAACAGTGAGAGTCAAACGTCCTAAGAAACCCCCGGGAAGGTTAACCCGGTCAACAAATGCCCGCAGAAGTCGGATGTGCCTAACGGCGCAAGAACGCAGCTCTGCTGTAAACAGGCACAACGCAGTCACATCCGAAAAAAAACTCCGGATGAACGAAGAAGAAGAAGAAGAAAACCATATATTGGAAACAACAAGCTGCCATAAGGATTGATAATGAAATAGGACAATATCAGCCTATTAAGAGAGGCTCTCATGTCCTTTTCAGGGCCCATCCCCCACTGTCCAAGCCTGACACCCAGCTCGCGCCTATGGCTCCTAGTAGCTGTCAGCATACGACAGCGGCCACCCCCGGCACAGCTGGAGAGGTGGCTAAACCAGGCGTGGGTAGCCGATTTGGTGTCATACCAAGCGTAAACAAGGGCATGCCTACCCAGCATGTGAAGACAGATTTGCCATACTAACAGACAAATATTGTGAAAACATAAATACACGATATGGCAACATAAAGCAAATGGTGGAAAGTCTAAACAGAGCGATAATACAGGCAGCCACTGAGTCCATTCCTAGAGGAGCGAGGAAAAATTACAAACCATACTGGACTGAAGAACTACAAAGTTTGGACGACAAAGTTGAAGATGCCAGGAAGACAGCAGAGAGAGAACAAACAACTGAAGCGAACATCTCTCTCAAAGCCATCTCAGCAAAATATAAAAGAACAGTAAATCAAACAACAAGAGATTGTTGGAGGGAAAAAACAGAAAACCTGAATTTTGACAGGGATGGAAACAAACTATGGAAACTAGTGAAAGCCATGAACAATGAAGGACCTAGAAACAAACAAATAACAATTAAACAAGGAAATGCCTTGCTTACAGGAAAAAAAGGCTGCAAATGCACTAATGGAACACTATGCAAATGCAAACCACATTGATATTACAACTGAACAGAAGAAAGCAATCAAAGACAAACAGATACATCATAGAAATACAGAGACAGCAGCAGAATATATGATGGCAAATCTAACAATGGAAGAAATGGAACAGGCAATGAATACCCTAAAAAAGAAGAAATCACCAGGAAAGGATGGAATCACAAATGAAATGCTAATAGGACTAGGCACCAAGGCAAAGAAGAAACTACTAGCAGTCCTAAATAACAGCTGGAAGAGAGGAATAGTCCCACAGGCATGGAAGGAAGCTATACTAATACCAGTCCCAAAGAAAGGAAAAGACCTGGAAGAACCAAATGGCTATCGACCTATCAGTCTACTTAGCTGTGTAGGAAAATTAATGGAACGCATTATCAATGGCAGGCTAACATGGCATCTGGAAGAAAACAAACTCTTAACACCACACCAAGCAGGATTCAGAAAGTACAGATCCACTGAAGATCAAATAACCTATATAGCTCAGGAAATAGAGGATGCCTTCCAAGAGAAAAAGCACACACTAGCAGTCTGGATAGATTTAGAAAAAGCATTTGATAAAGTATGGAAGGAAGGACTGAAAGTAAAACTGCAAAACATGCATGTTTGTGGAAAAATGTATAAATGGATCAGCCACTACCTTGAGAACAGAACTGCCAGGACAAAAGTACAAGGACAAACAAGCAAAATGATGCTGCTGGAGCAAGGTGTCCCCCAAGGAGGAGTTCTTTCACCAACATTATTCCTAGCATATATAAATGACATCACAGAAAATTTTCCAGCCAGAGTACACACATCCTCCTTTGCAGATGACCTAGCCATATGGACATCTGAAGAATATATTAGTACAGCTAACAGCAGAATACAGCAAGCCTTATTAGCGCTAGAGGACTGGTCAAAATCATGGCTAGTGAAGATAAGTGAGGAGAAAACAACATGCACAGTGTTCTCCCTCTCAAATAAACCTCAGCAACCTAAGCTGGTATTGAATGGAAAAATATTGCGCCATGAAGAAAATCCAAACTATCTAGGAGTCACCTTTGATCGTCGCCTGACATGGAAGACACAGGTTGAGAAAAATCAAACAAGAGCAAGGCAGAGAATGGCAATCATGAAAAAGCTTGCTGGTACAACGTGGGGAGCAGATGAGAAAGTTCTCAAGAAGTTATATACTGGACGGGTGAGGCCAGTACTGGAATATGGCATTGCAGCTTGGGCAACAGCAGCTAAGTCAAACTTTAACAAAATAAGTAGAGTCCAAAACCAAGGAATGCGAATCATAACTGGAAGCCTGAAGACAACGCCTATTAATTAACTAGAAAAGATCACTTGTTTACAACCAATGCAGGATAGAAGAGATAGCAGAGCCCAGCAACAAGCAGAAAAATTTAGAAGATTGACAGACCACCCTATGTACAACAGATTTAATGGTTTTGGAAAGGGAAGACTGAAGCGTAGCAACTTTGTAGAAACTGCAAAACGAAGGATTAGGGCAGATCCTATTCTTAACATATCAACAGTCAAGCCCATACACAATGCACACAAGTTCCCAGCTTGGAGACAGCAGCAACTGCCTGAGATGATAGAAAACATTCCTGGTATTGAGAAAAAGAACACTCAGCATGAAACCGAAAGAAGAGAAATAACCCTAAACTACATAAAAGAACATTACCCAAGCAGGAATTGGACCCATGCATATACAGATGGATCAGCCAAAAATTCAATAGAGAATGGAGGAGGAGGAATTCTCCTAAATTTAAAAAATGGAGTGAAAAAAACACATTCAATGGCAACTGGAAAATTTTCAAGTAACTTCAAAGCGGAGGTAGAGGCTCTGAAAACTGCAGCAGAAATGCTCCTGGTGGAGGAAAATAAAGAGAAGCAAATAGCTATCTTCACAGATGCAAAGTCAGCTGTCTCAATACTGAACAGCAATAACAGCACAGAACTAACTGACCTAAGAGCAGCACTCCATGGTCTATGCCAGAAATCCCAAAAAGTTGTAATACAGTGGATCCCATCACATTGCAGTATACCTGGAAACGAAGAGGCTGACAGACTGGCAAAAGAGGGCGGACGACTACCACAGCCTGACATAGACATAACCTATAATGAGGCAAAGAGGTTGATAAAAAGCACTTATAGAACCAAATGGGAATCAGAGCATCCAGGCCATCAGAAGGATGATGCATATTACAAACTCGACCGAAGAGAATAAGTAGCAATCTTCAGACTCCGCACAGGACATAACAGGCTGAATTACCACTTGTTTAATAAACTAAAGATAGGAGATACCGATGAATGTAATTGTAGAACTGGAAAAATGACAGCAAAACATTTGCTGCAGGATTGCCCAACGTATGCAGAACAGAGAAAGATATTTTGGCCCACACCTGCTTCATTTGAGGACACGCTCTATGGAGATATCAACAAGCTAAAGTTGACCGCAGATTACTTTAACTACATACAGGTTGACATTTAAAGGTGCGTGAAGACCCAGAGGCATGAAATGGAATATTGCTTGGATAGCAAATCCATTACGTGGAAAGTCCAAATCAAAAGCCCATTGTGTGGGCTTCATAAAAGGTGGAAAAGTGTCCTAGTGGCACGAAATGGAATATTGCTTGGATAGCAAATCCATTACGTGGAAAGTCCGAATCAAAAGCCCACTGTGTGGGCTTCATAAAAGGTGGAAAAGTGTCCTAGTGGCACGAAATGGAATATTGCTTGGCTAGCAAATCCATTACATGGAAAGTCCGAATCGAAAGCTCACTGTGTGGATGTCATCTGCAGACTGCATACTTCTGGTTTCCGGAAGAACAGCCTATGGTGAACGGAAGGCCCAATATACGGAAGTGAGGCTAAGCAGCCATGTGCAGGACGTGACGATTCCTTGGGTGAGCCCAGTACCAGAGCGCTATGTATCGGCTCTGCAAGTATGGAAGCCTCCTTGGATGGCGGGGAATGCCCATGGTCTGCCCCTGCCTTCCCTTGAGGGCTGACCAGGATCTTTGGCTGTTCTATATGGACCAGCTGGGATGGGGGATAACACCACAACAGTGAGAGTCAAACGTCCTAAGAAACCCCCGGGAAGGTTAACCCGGTCAACAAATGCCCGCAGAAGTCGGATGTGCCGGCCTAACGGCGCAAGAACGCAGCTCTGCTGTAAACAGGCACAACGCAGTCACATCCGAAAAAAAACTCCGGATGAACGAAGAAGAAGAAGAAGAAAACCATATATTGGAAACAACAAGCTGCCATAAGGATTGATAATGAAATAGGACAATATCAGCCTATTAAGAGAGGCTCTCATGTCCTTTTCAGGGCCCATCCCCCACTGGTCCAAGCCTGACACCCAGCTCGCGCCTATGGCTCCTAGTAGCTGTCAGCATACGACAGCGGCCACCCCCGGGCAACAGCTGTGAGAGGCTGGCTAAACCAGGCGTGGGTAGCCGATTTGGTGTCATACCAAGCGGTAAACAAGGGCATGCCTACCCAGCATGTGAAGACAGGATTCGGCAGACTGCGCGGAAGAAATCATTCCTGATTCAACGGGCAAGACTGCGTTTACCTGCAAAGCGTTGTGGATCGTAATGAGCACGGCAAGGCACGTAGAGCGCCCTGGTCATCCACTGCACCTGTATTCGTCTCCAGTCGTCTCGACTTGTCTTGCCACTGGACTCAGGCGAGAGAGTGAGGTCGACGAATTGCGCAACTCTTCCTCACTTTAATCCAAGTCATCGCGCAAGTCATTCTTCATCAAGGGTGCAGTCATATGTGAGGCAACCAGGACTGCAAGAGCTGTAAAGAAAAGGCAGGACAGAAAAACCACTGCAGGAAATCCTCCTCCAGAAACATAAAGCATTCTCTGTCCGCATTGTCAAAGAACATTTCGAGCCAAAGTAGGCCTTATCAGCCATCTTAGAACCCACGGCTCCATACTTTCAACCCCACTGGATGAAATGAATGGTCATCATCATTCTTGATGGACAAACAACATTAAGAGAGGTGTTAGGCAAGGATGTGTAATGTCTCCAGATCTTTTTTTCCCTGTACAGTGAAAATATTTTCAGAAATGTAGAAGATATAAATGGAATCAGCATTGGAGGACGAAACATCAATAACATTAGATATGCAGATGATACAGTATTGATTGCAGACAATGAGCAGGATCTGCAACAATTAGTAGATGCGGTTGTTGTACACAGTGAGCAACTGGGGTTAGAATTAAATTGTAAAAAGACACAGGTTATGGTCCTCACTAGGAAGAATGAAGTACCACAATGTATTATACAAGTAAATGGGAATATTCTTCAACAAGTGAATCGGTACAATTATCTCGGAACAGTCATAACATCTGAAGGGAGATGCCTTGAAGAGATTAGAACAAGAATCGCCATGGCGAAAATAGTCTTTAGCAAGATGAAAAACATTCTGACCAATAAAAAGATGTCAATTGAAACGAGAAAAAGAGTGTTGAGGGGATACATAGAGCCTGTTCTTTTGTATGGATGTGAAACTTGGACAATGTGCAGTCAAGCTGAAAAACATCTGATGGCTCAGAAATGTGGTTTCTGAGGAAAATGCAAAGAATACCATGGACAGACAGAAAAACCAATGACAAAGTACTACAGGAGACAAATGAAAATCGTAAATTCTTCTGCTTCTTCTGCGTTCGTCCGGAGTTTTTTTTCTTTTCCGGACGTGATTCCATTGTGCCTGTTTACAGCAGAGCTGCGTTCTTGCGCCGTTAGGCCGATACATCCGACTTCTGCGGGCATTAGTTGACCGGGTTAACCTTCCCGGGAAAATCGTAAATTGATTAGAGACATTAGAAGTAGACAGTCAACAATTTTTGGACACGTTATGAGAAGAAATGGATTGGAGAACTTAGTGACAACTGGCAAGATCGAAGGGAACAGACCAAGAGGAAGACTGAGAGGAAAGTACCTGGATGGCTTGGCCACATGGCATGGACGAGACAGGAACACTGAGCTGATCCACGACTCTGGTGATCGAGTGTAATGGCGAGTCATGACAGCCCACACTTTCTGACATGGCACATGATTGATTGATTGACACGCTATGCGGTCAAGTACGACTTTCCACCAGATGAATTCGCTAGCCATACAATTGTCTATTTGGCAGCCACTATGACATTTCCCACCAACAAGCCTGGAGGAGTGTATTTG
This sequence comes from Cepaea nemoralis, assembly GCA_014155875.1. Classification (NCBI taxonomy): domain Eukaryota; kingdom Metazoa; phylum Mollusca; class Gastropoda; order Stylommatophora; family Helicidae; genus Cepaea; species Cepaea nemoralis. Next base: position 9,306 of record JACEFZ010016809.1, on the reverse strand, counting down.
AAGGAGTGTATTTGCTGGCACTGCAGTCTTGTACGTCGAGGAGTATCTTTCTTACAGTTTTTGAGAGACATGCACACCTGAAGCGTGAATTTTCCTCGCATCACCCGTATTTCGTTTACTGCACATCGTGAACTTTGAACCAAGTCGAGAACCTTGTCGAGACTCCTGTCTATTCCACTTTGTCACTTGGTGACAACTGGCAAGTTCGAAGGGAAGAGACCAAGGGGAAGACCCAGACGTAAATACCTTGATGACTTGGCCACGTGGCATGGTCAAGACAGAAACACTGAGCTGATGAACGACTCTGGTGATCAATTGAGAAAGCAAAACAAGACCACCCATGCCTGTCGGAATCGCATATGATGGATGGATAGAAGAGAAAAAAAAACTTGGGCTCGTCCGGGATTTGAACCCGGGACCTCTCGCACCCTAAGCGAGAATCATACCCCTAGACCAACGAGCCGTTGAATACTTAGAATATATATTTTAACAAGTACTTGAATATCGACCAGTTTCATAATTATTTCTATAAAGTATTAAAATCTTTATCGTATTTTATTTATACGAATATCTATCGCAGAAAAAATAAAGACAGCATTTCAAGACATGCTACATTTTGTCTCATACATTACATATAATCTTATGTCCTACAAACATTGTTTCGTTTTCATCTAGCAGGACAAGGCGAGGAGAAATTTCAAATATGGTGTCGCCCTTGACGAACCGAACGTGATGATAGATATCCTGATCTATTCTAACGGCTGCACATTATTTTCTTCCGGTTATTGTGGTAACATATCTTTTATTGACATCTATAACATTTGACTTTTTTTACTATATGTGTCCGTGCTGTTTAAAGAATGAAACATAGGACATAATGAACAACCCAGGAACGTGATTTGAGTTTGAGGCACAAGAGCTAGCCTACTGGGGCTTGGACGGCCCGGACTCATGTCGGGACTGTGCTTCAACAGTTTTGAATCAAAACTGAAAACTGCATTCCCTTACGGCCTTCGTCAGTTTAAACAAAGAAACTGTACACAATATGTTGTCTGGCATTTGTTGATTTTTGTTCACTTACGTAAAATGATGCAAGACAAACATCAAACATTAAAACGGTGAACAATTCTCAATTTCTCTATCTCTTGTCTAGAGTGGCCCATCATGATTTTCAATTTGAGTATTTACTCATAAGACCACCACAGTAGATAGGCCTTGAAAATCAAAATCTTCTAAGTCACTTCTAAGTGAAGATATTCACATTTTTGTGAAAGTCAAACGAGATACGATTTTTCATGTTCCTCATACGGTTTTCGAGCTCTCCAGTGTGTCCATTACCTCCACCAGCGATCTGTGCATGCCTGTGCGTGCGAGATTGTCTCAAACGGTCATAAGAAAACTGACTTCAAAAATATGTCCCGTCATGTTAAATGATTACAAAATAGTACAAGTATACAAATAAATTATTATTAATCTTTAAAATTGTGTTCACTTTAACTTTCGTAGTTGAAGTTGCACGTTTTGAGTGTTACAAAGTGTAGCGCAGTGGTTCTCAACCTTTTTTGGTCCATGCCTCCCTTTACCATATGTTCAGAACGTCATTCCCTCCTTTTGAATTTCCTCCCTGTAAATTCCCCCCCCCCCCCCCCTTTTACACAGTATACATAAAAATGGAAGCTAAATTTAATAACACATACTAGAACAAGTCTAGACATCTACATAAAACGTGATTTGCGGGTCTACTTACGTTTTAAAACAAATTTCATTAGGTTAGGGTGAGAAGTACAGAACCGTAAAATTTAGAAGAAAAACGATCTCAAGTAACTGGTTCTTGTATTAATGCGATCTTGAAATAATCTTAAAACCCCCCCCCCCCCCCCCCAACCCTAAAATTCCCCCTGGGGGGGGATTCCCCACCGGTTGAGAACCACTGGTGTAGCGTAATCAATATGATATGCGTGGCCGCCTTGACCCGTGGGTTTCCAATTCACAAAGGCATATCTTCAGCAAGTTTAGTGATGAAACTTTGCTGATTCAGGGGCAATATTTTATATGGCAATTAAAATTCACATTAAACAAAGACATCTATTGGTATTGGATCCATCGATTCCGACACTCGATCATTCTGTTGCCTCTGGGGGATGCGCTCCCCGGCAGCTTCAGATAAGCAGATCATAGAGCACACTTTATTCATAAGCTTCGAGTTTCTCACTTCTGTATATTTTAATTCGTAATGGTTAAATGGTTAATATGCTTTATTATATTACCTAATAAATGTTTAAAAAATGGAGAAAAAAAAGGCCGGTGAGGAATAGAACCCCGGTCTCCCGCGTGACAGGCAGGATACTTGAAGTATCCCATGGGATACGGGAAACTATGCTAACGAGGACACAATGATTACTCCACAAAGATTTGTAACACTGGCCGCCATTTTGTGTTTCCCATTCACAAAGGCACTTATGGTCGTAACATCATCGTAGAAACTGTACAATCGGATGCAGAAGTTGAAAATCCATGTACAATTGATGGTTTTCTATTGAAAGCGGCAGAAAATAAATTAATTATGGTTCAGCGTGTCCATTTCCATTTTTCTCTGCATGTGAGGTTGTCTCAACTCAACGGGTCATAGGTGGATTATGAAAACTGACTTCAGAAATATCTTCCGTCATGTTAAATGATTAAAAAATAGTACAAGTATACAAATAAATTATTAATAATCTTTAACACTTTGCTGACCAGCAATTCGGAGCATTATTGTCTCCCATTACCAAGGGTGTTTGCGGATTTATTTAAAAATGACTGGCTTTTTAATTAAATTCATAAAAATTTTAAAAACGAACATAGGGTTTCGAAATTTTCAGAGCACCATTATGATTGGTTGTTACACATGAAAAAAAATATATTTTATGCAAATTTGTCACATGATCATGGTGGCCATCTTGAATTTGTTTGGCTATTTATAGAAATATTAGATGTTTTAAAACCATCATCTTTTCATAGTTTTTAGTGAATTTGTTCAATGTCAAAGCTATAAAATGTTAGGGACATGGTTGGTGATGCATAAAATAGGCTAAATCCATCCATCATATGCCATGCCAGTAAGCATGGGCAGTCATGTTTTGCCATCTCACTCGATCACCAGAGTCATGGATCAGCTCCGTGTTTCTGTCTCGACCATGCCACAAGGCCAAGCCGTCCAGGTACTTGCTTCTAGGTCTTCCCCTTGGTCTGTTCCCCTCGATCTTACCAGTTGTCACCAAGTTCTCCAAATCATTTCTTCTCATAACATGCCCAAAAATTGTGACTGTCTAAGTCTAATGTCTCTAATCAGTTTACGATCTTCATTTGTTTCTTGAAGGACTTGTTCATTGGTCTTTCTGGCTGTCCATGGTATTCTTTGCATTTTCCTCAGGAACCACATTTTTACAGCCATCAGGTGTTTTTCAGCCTGACTGCTCATTGTCTAAGCTTCACTTCCATATAAAAGTACAGGTTCTATGTAGCATCTCAACACTCTTTTTCTCGTTTCAATTGACATCTTTTTATTGGTCAGTATGTTTTTCATCTTGCTAAAGGCTACTTTTGCCATGGCAATTCTTGTTCTAATCTCTTCAAGGCATCTTCCATCAGATGTTATTACTGTTCCGAGATAATTGTACCTATTCACTTGTTGAAGAATATTCCCATTTACTTGTATATTACATTGTGGTATTTTGTTCTTCCTGGTGACGACCATAATCTGTGTCTTTTTACAATTTAATTCTAACCCTAGGTGTTCACTGTGTGTAACAACCGCATCTACTAAATATTGCAGGTCCTGTTCATTGTCTGCAATCAAGACTGTATCATCTGCATATCTAATGTTATTGATGCATCGTCCCCCAATGTTGATTCCTTCCATTTCACTCAACATACTATTTCAATATTTCTGAAAATACGTTCACTGTATAGGGAAAACAGATCTGGAGACATTACACATCCCTGTCTCACATCTCTCAATAGGCTGATATTGGCTTACTTCATTATCAACTCTTATGGCAGCTTGTTGTTTCCAATATATGGTTGTTACAAGTCTAAGATCTTTTCCATCAATTTGTAGATCTTCAAGCATCCTTATCATGTCGACATGCCTCACTTTATCGAAAGCCTTTGTGTAGTCAATAAAGCAAAGGTGTAGATCTTTGTTTACTTCTATAGAACGTTTGCTTACTGTTCTCAGTATATACACAGCATTTACTGTACCCTTGTCTTCCACAAACCCACATCATTGTTCTCCTATTTCAGGTTGTATTTTCCTCCTAACTCTTTGCATGATAATTCTTAGCAAAATCTTCGTGATGTGACTCATTATACTAATTGTTCGATGTTGATCACATTCCAAGGCTAAAAAGGAGCACTTATTTAATGATTGACCAAATATTGAAACGTTATAAACTAACAAAAAAGAAATGAATAACGTGAAAATTAAAAAAAAAAATTTCTAGAGTATTGTGGTTATTTCCTCAGTGTGTTGTGTTTGTGACATGTTGCAATGAGTATTTGTGAATGCTTACCTCTAGTTGAAGAGTTACTTCCTTCATTAACTGGGGTTGAAGTTGTAGCTGTAGACCTCTGCAAGAGTCTTTATTTGGAACGTTGATAATCCTCACCCATGTGGTATAGCTTGAAACATGGTGTCAGGCATAGAAGTGTATTGCAATCTGGGTAGTACATGCAAGTCTGGCTTTTCTTTTACCTGCAACCTTATACACTTTACAGTCTGGTTTTTACCTTGGCTTCTCATATTTTTCAATAAAATGGCACTCAGTACGTCGTGATTTCATGACTTGTGGTCTTGAAGGTGTTACCCTGCGCCAAAGAATAGCAGGTCCAATAAGACCATGACTGACATCCTGCCTAAACCTCTATACAGTGATCTTATTTGTAGAGTTGGCAGTGTTGTAGCTTACATGCCCATGACCAGAGCAGTTTCAACTAAATAATTATATAATGGCAGGTACCATTTATAGGATCTATGTGGGTAGGGGTAGCTTGCACTCAGTTGGCCGAAGTTATCGACACCGCTCAAACTTTTGTTGTATTTTTCTGCAGGCACTGGATTGTTTATTATTCTGCCCTCAGGAATTCCCCTTTTCCTGTCTTGTCCATAACTTCATTGGAGTGAACTGTAGATATAAGGTTAACTCTCTTTCCTGTATACTGAGAGAGGTGATTTTCACCATACCTGTTGACTTCACACATGATCAGATCTATGGCAGTGTCAGGAAAAAAAAGCTTGAAAAATCAATGGACACAAACCCAGTTGTGTCTGACATGACACTTGTTCTTTGTATGGAGGAAGATTGTCAAGCTCAAAAAGTTCATTTTGAAGAACCTTTCTCCATTTCCAAACAGTATTTTCAGCTATAGAAATGCTCTGGTCTCTTGTGCCACACCCACTTCTTTCTTCAGACGTACTTTCACCACCTCTATCATCAATTCCAACAGCGTTGTCGTTACTTTCAGTTGCGATACCATTCACTTGTGCATCTCTCCTTAGTCATGAATTTTCGCTTTCAGTTCCAAATTTGCTGGCAGAGTCAGAATCCTCTATATTAGGAGCCTGTTTTTTTGTCATCAGACATGATGAACATGCTGAATATTCACTTGCGACAAAAATTAACAAAATTTCACTAAAATGCTTCAAACGGTTCTAAGCAGTTTCAATCATGGGCGCAGCCATATTGGAATAAGGGAAACCACCAGGTGAAGCCAGATTCAGTGGCTATCGGTAAGGCCGTCTGTTTGAAATCTGCATGTCGCTAATTCGGCGATCATCGAAGTTGGTCAGAAAATTGTTAAACTTGTGTTCTCTTTAACTTTAGTAGGTCAAATTGCGCGTTTGAGCAAAGTCCAATCGATATTCGGAATTATTTGCGTCAGCTGCCATCTTGGCTTTCTATTCACAAACACTAAACAACATGAATCATCCCTGCAAAAATAGTTTTTTAATACCACAAATGGAAGACGATTGGCGATGAAACTCTCCAAATATATGTAGAAGTGGGTGCAGAATTTGAAAATCCATCTCAAAATATTCAAAGATGTACAAATACAGCTTTAGAAAAATAAAATTTCTTATCGTGTATCAAATAATTAATTTATATAAAATGTCACGATGATTTCAACCAATCGCTGTGCACAGAATATTAGGCAAACCTTTCCCGGAAAACCCAGGATGACGTGTGTTATGGTCACGTGATACTTGAATGAATGAATGACATCAAAAGAATGCATGGCCTATACATAGCAAAATTTGGAGACACGGTGGATCATTGCGGGATGGCTCCATACATCACTTCCGTTTTAATTTCGGGTCACGGCACGATCGAACCGTCTACTGTTGACTGATGGTGGAAATGTGATTATAGAAAATGAAAGAATAAACATTGCTCTACAAAAACTAAAGAAATTAAAGCAGTTATGGATTGGAAAATATAGAGTAACAAAAGTCACCTTACTTAAAGTAAACGTGAACATGCATATTTTCTTCGGCAACATGCAAGTATGAAACTTGCACATTTAATTGTAACAAATCAGCAGAAAAACACATCTCCCCCTTGAATATAAATTACCATATGTAGACAATATTTAAAAATTGTGTTTTTACTTATGATAAACAATGACAGTTGGATACAGCTTGACAAGACAAATCTTAAGACATATCTCAATGAAGACTGTGCGTTAATTCTAAGCGGAGTCATTATTTTGTGTCGTGATCTACAACCAGGAGGTATAAAAGAATCTTAGTAAATTGAACGCAGCTGATCGCGGCCCAATAAATTGGGTGCTGAGAACTTTTGCCTTCTGTGGCTTGATTATTTTTAAATGGACAACATAGTACCGTATATCATTGCGTCCGGGGTTGCGAGGCCTAACTTGACGTATTATCCACCACCACCAGCTTCTGATATTAAATTACTGAGAGGATTAGAGAGTCTTGATTGCTGATGTCTGCACTACACCAGGCACCTGAAGAAGATTCTGTTTTCGGTGTTGTTCTATTTAACTTCAGTGGTGAAGATTAAGGTTGCTTCTGGACAACAGATAGAACCAAACTGGGTCAACTGGATTTCAGCAGCTCTTTTTACAAGGGACAGTGATGTTGTGATGCAGAGCATGGGCCTCGAAACCCCAACGTACTTTAATGAGTCTACTCCAGGGATCACTACTGCCACCTGTTCTTTTCAATAGGCCTCGACAGAAAAATGTCTTACACAGACAGTATCATTGTCTACCAACAAGACAAAAAAACTTATATGAAATAGCAGTAGCAGTGCAGCATGAACTAGACAGAACGGTGAATGGTGCAAGGAATCAAGGACACTTCCTTGACATGGTTATCCTTAAACACTCACATGGTCAGTGCCCACGCCAGTCGTCAGCCTGAGCAGTGTAGGCATCGACAGGATGGACGCAATGAAATATCTCGTGATCACTTTTGACAGATGCTTGTCACACAAGTACCTTGTTGATGATGCCATAATCAGAGCCAGGAAAGGCTTGATAGCAATGACAGCACTGAACTGAACGTGTTACCAGATGTTGACTTTGAACACCTTCTCTTCTTCTGTACTGGGGAATTGTGCTGGCATCATAGACTTCTCACTCCCAATAAGACCCATATGGAAAGATTAGATCAGGTGCACAGTGAAACACTCAGACTCATACTCAGCTGCACAAGAGGCTCCTCATGCCCTGCTTTGCGATACATCTTGAGTCTGCCATTTATTTACATATGAGAAAATCTACCCACAACTGATAATTTGTTGTATAGTTGGAGAAGAGATGGACAAAATGAGAAAAAATCTACCCACAACTGATAATTTGTAGTATAGTTGGAGAAGAGATGGACACTATCAAATCTCTTGTTCCCCGGGAAGGTTAACCCGGTCAACAAATGCCCGCAGAAGTCGGATGTGTCGGCCTAACGGCGCAAGAACGCAGCTCTGCTGTAAACAGGCACAACGCAATCACATCCGGAAAAAAACACTCCGGATGAACGAAGAAGAAGAAGAAATTTCTTGCCCACATACATATTATGATGGTTAAATCTCTTGCCCACATACATCATATGATGGTTAGCCTATACTGAGTATTGATATTTCCCCACGCTACCCATTTGATGCCGGCTTCCTGGTGAAGGGGTTACAGACGCAGTTCATAATCCCACATACCTGCGTACGAAACACAGCTGAGGGTTTTGGCATCAGACCGCCTTATATTGGTTTTTTAAGAAAAATCTATGGGTGCCAGTCGTTCAGACAGCAGTGGCAAACTACTGAATGTAAACTTGCCCAGGAATCCCAAACAGCCAAAAAATACTGGGGTTGACTGCTATGTCCTGTAAAGGATATGCAACAAACTTTAACCCATTTGATTCATGAATTTTGGGTTAATTTGATCTTTGATAGCAAGGTTGAGAAGCCGTGCCTCTTGAGTATTAAAGACTGTTCCAACTACATGACTAAGGGAACAAACACCAGTGATGGCCCTTGGAGGGGACATAATGAATGTAATGACAGTATCTCTACTCTTCTTTCAACTATTCTTAACTTTCCATAAATTGTCTTGTTTTACAATGAGTAACTCATTAAGTACTGAATTTCTTCTTTTTCTTGCGTTCTTTCCTAGATTTCAGTTCCTCTTTTAAATATGAACTTGGATGTTATTTTGTGTATGTTTAGAACTCCATACTGTTGTTTGTCACTATCTGAAGTTGCTAAAGGCTAGAATTGTGGTCAGAGAATGCTAACATATCTCAGATTGTTTCTGTGAGCATGTTTGTACGTGCATACACATGCGAGTATAGAAAGAGAGAGAGAGAGTGTGTGAGAGAGAGGATGTGGTCCAATTTTGAACTGGTGATGCTGGGTGTATTATGTACACTTAGTAGATTAAATTGGATTGTAGGGTAGGGGTATCCCTTATCAGAGGAGACATAAGGTGCCTCCTTCCCTCCTCTAGCCTGAGGGATAACCTTGGGTAAGGTACTGCGTCCCCTTGTTCAACAACCAGCGAAGAGTCATACTACTATAAAGGTAGAGTAACTGTTTAACCCCCCCCCCCCCCCCCCCCCCCCCCTTCCCCCCATACAGCTTACCCACAGACTGGGTTCTGGTGAACGTTTGTTGAAGAATTACCATACCTCACTTCATATGCGAAACTCCCATACGAGTCTTTTCCAAAAAGCATACATGCATGTGCTCACTCACACATGCTTGCGCGTGCACACACACAAATCCTGTGCATCAGAACAGGACAATT
>JACEFZ010016808.1:0-23612 GCA_014155875.1 Cepaea nemoralis | reverse complement strand
AAAGCGAAGATTTTACAACAAATCATCATGCAAAAAATTAGGAAAAAATACAACCCGATATGGGGGAATAACAACCTGAGTTTGTAGAAGGCAACGGTACAGTAAATGTTGTGTTTTGCTGAGAACTTTAAATAAAGCGTTCAAAAGTATTTGGGTTTAAATTGAGTTGAGTTAAAAACCGACATCACTGCACTCAGGCTTTCCCCATATCCTCCTCGTTCAACAGCCACAAAGCGTCATACTATAATCGTTCCTACCGCTATTGATTAAAAGTTCTCATGGTCTTCCCTCTCAGGTTTGAGATTCTTCCGAACCCCTGTCGTCCCCCCAATCTCATTCTTTCCACATATGGGTGCTCAGTCTGTTCCTGGACCTTCTCCGCGGGCCCCACAAGCGCAGGACCACTCCCCCCCCCCCCCTGTCCACAGGCAATCTACAACCAAGAGGTGCATTCCCTGCTAGCCTATCAGCCTGTTCATTCTCTCGCACCCCCGCATGGCCAGGGAAAAACATCCATACAATTATCACAATCTGTGACCTCTAAAGCGACGACACCATTCCCAAAACATTCCTTTCTCCATCTTACTAAGCCACTCGTTAAATCCGTAATGAATACAATTGTGTTGCAGTGTCTCCTCCGCCAACGGAATTTTATGCTCCCATACTTCCATGCTGGAGGTCTAGTCGCATACGCCAGCTCCTTTTTTTATGACCATCCTTAATCTTTGCAAAAAAACCCCAACCACTACGTTGTTTCTCACTACTGCCCCATCTGTAGATAACTATGTTGTTTTGATGTGTTTTGCTTTGGATCAGCTGTTGCACTTCAAACTCAGTGGGGCCCCGCTGTCCATTCCTTGCACGAACCCCCCAGTGTTATTATTACCTTGTTCTGTCCGTCATGTCTTACAGAACTTCAACCCACTCCTTTTCACGATTGATGGTCTCTAGATCACACAACTGACGTAAGAAAGTTCTGCCTGTGCCATCCAGGACCTGCCTCGTCTTAGTCTATGACCCTTGACTATATCAAGGCTGCATGCAGCGGGTGATCCCTATCTGTAGCAACTCTCAGGAACCAAACACCTACATCTTTGCTTCTTTAACAACGCAACGGTTCTTTTTCCATAAAGAAAAGCTTAAACGTAATGAAGATGCTTGGAGATTGATTGACGGGAAGGACCTTAGACCTATACAACACATGTTTGGAAACAAAAAGCTGTTACAAAGCTTGATAATGGGTAGGTGGATGGCAGCCTATTAAGAGTGTTGTACAACGGGATGTATAACGTCTCCAACTCTTTTTTTTTTCCTTTTAAACGTAAACACATTTTTGGACATTTAGAATATATGAGATGAACATAAATGGGAAATAAAATCTTTAAACGTGAAATGCTGATGATACAGTATTTATTGAAGACGTTAACATGCTTTGCAGCATTAAGTTGATGCGGTCATTGTACACGTGGAAAACTGGGGTTTTGAATTAAATTGTAAGAAGAAAGACTAAACCTGGCGATAAACTATAAACGGCTGGTAACTGTCGAACGTGGATGTCCCAATCTGAGAAAAAGTGTGAATTCCGGAGAGTTTGTTTTCATGGTGGATATGAAGTCATTGATCTGATGGGTGTACAATGTAGACCCGGGAAAAGATGGGTAGGCAGTTTACATAGTATGTTATATAAAATGGATGAAAAGGGAAAAGGATGGAAGAACTGTCCTGACGTATGTGTGGGCCATGTATTGTGAAGGTGATATAGATCATTGATTTCGCTCACCATTTCAACTGTAACTAAGGACAGTGTGGTTGGTTGGTATACGGCGTGCATCGAATCAATCTCCCACAGAATATGCCAAATAATAGCGCCATACAGAGGTACGTCTAGTATGGGACACTGGGTAATGCACATATAGGACAAATTTTTGTAGCGTTAGGCTTTGACTAACCCTAATTTGACGCAAACTTAAAAAGCAAAATCCCCACCATCACTGTCGAATGCCGTGTGTTGCCCGCAAGGGCATCATATAGTGGGTCATCATGTTGGTGGAACTGGGACCAACACTGGTGGCGAGGTTAACCTCCCAAGGGCGTCATAATTTGCCGTCAGATAAATAGCACAGGGGAAAAAGGCCCATGAATAAACTGCATGTATTGCTTTTCTCAGACTATTGCTGATATATCAAACGACATAAACTTTTGTGTCTCATTAAAACATCATCGCACGTTGTTATTAAACTAATAATTTTATCAGCTCATTTCTGATGTCCTTTATGCTGTCTCATAGCGAAAGTCTGGGATGGAGGTAGAGATGGTTACTGTAGGCTGGCGCTGGTTGGAGAACAAACTGTATACGCATGGTGTGAGTGATTCACAACGCATACGGGCAAAGGTGAATACGGGCATGCTTCGTGCAGAATGACACGCATCGATTCAGTGTTCGCGGGTTGTAGCATTCGCTGGATTTTTTTCCAAGATACTGATGCTATGGTGCAGGAGATTGATACCGGCTAACTGGTGCGGCTGGTTGTTGTTTTGAATGCATGGATTTGTTGACTGAAGACCGCTATTTAACTTTTGCTCTTATGAGAATACCGACTCTGCATCCTGCGCCATGCTCTCGAATATAAAAAAACTGCTGGATATGAGGTACTGAGGTCTATCTCTTTCTGGTGGCTTGAAGTATCTAACTTTTCCCCTGACCAAGAACTAGTGTTTAAACAGCTGATAGTTCCTTTAAATTACAACTCCTGGCCAAAACCCTAACATGAAAGCCTTGGGTTCACACTCGCTCCAGAAAGATCACTTGCCAAAAGACAGTTAGTCGAACTAAATCAACAGAACCGCTTTTAACTGAGGGCACAGACCAAGATCATCATCATCTTCAAGGCCATGTCGGGTGGTGTAGGCGTTCATGGCTCTCCACAGATCTCTGTTTTTTTTTTTTTCTGGATCAACTCTGCTGCTGGTATTCCTCTATGCAACCGTCTCAAACCATCCATCATCATTTCTCTTTGGGCTGCCTCTGTCTCTCTTCCCCCCGTCTTCCGGTTGTCAGATGTTCTCCAATACCTCTCTTCTCATCACATACCGAAGACAGATGTTTGTCTCTGTCTTTTTTGTTGTATTAATGTTCTAGTTTCATTAACCTGTTTCAGGCAGTTGTTGTTTGTTACTCTGGCAGTCCAAAGGGAAATTTGCAACATTCGTCTCAGGAACCACATCTCTTTTGCTTCTAATTTCTTCTAAAATTTGTTCATTTACATTCCAAAATTTACTGCCATAGAGCAAAACTGGTTCTACATATCATGTTTGCACACACTTTCTTACTTTCAGTCATAGCGACTTATTGCATAAGGTACTCCTCATTACTGAAATGCGGCTTTTGCTTTCCCTATTCTGCTCTTAAACTCTGTTGTACATCTTCCATCTGTGTTTAAATTCCTCCCAAAGGGTTTTAAAACTTTTCCACTTGGGTTTAAAAATTTTTCCTTCTATTTCCATGTCACATTTTTGGGGTCCCCCATTTTTTTTTAAAATCACCCAAAGTTACTTTTTTTCCCTTTATATTCAAAGGGGAGTTTTTCCTTGCTGCACTCTCTGTTACAAAAAAATTTACAACAATTGTTGTAGGTCTACTGAATTATCCCGCCACCAATACTGTGTCATCTGCATGAGTATATTATTTTATATTTTATATAAAACCCCCAAAACCCATATTTTTTCCCGGCATCCCCGTTGATTTTTTCTCTCAAATTTTTTTTACTTCGCTATATGGGGGAAGAGATTTTAGTGACAAGATAAAACACTTGTCGTACTCCCAGCTTTTAAACTGTTCGTAAAATAAAAACCCTCTTTTTTTATTTCCCATTTTAATTTTCTGGGAAAAAAAATTGGGTTTCCCGTAAATTTATTCTTTATTATTCTAAAATCTTTTTTCCCCTCGATTTTATAAAACTTTCCCAAAATTTTAAAAACAGTTTCATTTTCAAAAGTTTTAAATTTTAAACAAAGTCTTTTGTACAATCATGAAACCCAAATAAATTTTTTCTCTTTTTAATTTTTCTCTATTGAAACCTTTTTTATTTTTTTGTCCGTAAAAGTAATTTTAATTTTTTTTTTTTTCCCCCCTTTTTTTTTTTTTTTTTTTTTTTTTTTAAAAATTTAAAATTTTTTTTTTTTTTTTTTTAAAAATTTTTTTTAAATTTTCCCCAAAAAATTTTTTTTTTTTTTTTTTTTTTTTTTTTTCCCCCCCTTTTTTTTTCCCTTTAAAAAAAATTTTTTCCTTTTTTTTTTAAAATTTTTTTTTTTTTTTTTCCCCCCCAAAAAAAACCCCCCCCAAAAAAACCCTTTCCCCCCCCAAAAAACCCCCCAAAACCATTTTCCCCCTTTTTTTCCCCCCCCGGGGTTTTTTTTTTCCCCTTTTTTTTTGGGCCATAACACTCAATGAATTCAAATCCCCCCTGTTTTTTAAAACTTTTTCACCGCCAGTCTCCCCATGAAAACCCTTTAAAAGACAAACACATGTCAAAGGTATAAAACCCCCCTACTTTTTAATTGACTTTCCCCTAATAAAGACGGGGGGGCGGGGCCCCTTTTAACATAATACCTGGGGAAAAAATCAGCCCAACCAATGGAAAAAAAAACTACTGGAAAAAAAATTACCCAAAAAAAAAATCAGAAATAAACACAAAAAACAAAAAACCCCCTAAAAAAAAAAAAAACAAAACCGCCCAAAAAGCCCCCGCCCCAAAACAAAACACACAAAAACAAACCCAAAAATAAAAAAAAATTTTCCCTTGACCCGCGAAGGGCCTGTAAAAACCTTAAAACAACTACTTTTTTTTTAAATTAAAATGTGATTGTGCAATATACAAAGGGGTGAGTTGTAAAACCAAAAGAAAAACCCCAAAAACATAAGTTTTTATGGAGGGGAACTAAAAACAAAAAAACAAATGAACAAGAATAAAGAAAAAAACAAAACCCTGGATAAAAAAACAAAGCATAAAAAAAAAAACAAAAACCCGAGAATAGTATTACTAGTAAAAATTTCTAGTAAATCAATCAAGCGGAAAGGAGATTTCTGGAAACCTAAAACACAAAAGGGGAAGAGAAGTATAAAAAGAAAAAAATAATAAAGAAATAAGAAAGAAATGCCACAATATTGCCAAATAGTAATATTCTTAAAACATTTTAATCGGCACAAATGTTATGTCGGAATAGTTTAATATCTGATGGAAGATGTCCTGCAGAGATTAGAACATGAATTGCTTTGCATGATAGGATTTTTTAAGATGGATTTATACTGACCCAAAAGAAAAATTCAAGTGCAAAGAGAAAAAAAGAATATTGAAGTGCTATGTAGAACCTTTACTGCTTTTTGGCTGTGAAACGTGGACAATGAGCAGACAAGATTTAAAAAAACATCTAATGGTAGAGGAAATATGGCGTCTGTGGAAAATGCAAACTACCTCGGACGACAGGAAGCTCAATGAGCAATTCCTACAAGAAATATTGAAACAATAAAAGATAAGAGATAGTAAACGTCGACAGTCAAGAGATTTGGGCAGGTTTATGAGATAGTTAACTAGAGAACCTATGAAAACTGGCAAGTTTGAAGAACAAAAAAGGGATGGGAGTGGAAAGGGAGGGGATCTCGAGATATAAATACATATATGGCTTGCCCACATGGATAATCGAACAAAAACACAAAGTGTTCCAAAGTTTCTGGTGTCGTAGAATTGCGAAAAACCGCGTTTTATCGGCATGACATTTGATCATGATGATAACCCTGATACACCATGGCACAACTATCATCCGTGCAGCAATGGGTGGAGATATGTGGCGCAGGAAAGACAAGCATAAGGTACAATCTTGAAATAATGTGCAGTAATTTCCATGGGTGTGCCATTCAAAAGTATTGGCAAACTTTTGAAAGTACACTGCCAAGAGATCGCAACAGCAAAACAAAGAAAAAAAATTCTAGGTGTTGACTGAACGTCCTGTAAAAGATATGCAACAAACATGTTATTATATAAATGATAGTATTGCGGGAATAAATATAATTTTGTTTTAAGCAACAAGGGGGCAAGAACACAAATATTTGGAGTGTAAAAATGGTGTGTAATGCAACAAGTTACTTTGAAGACCTTATGCATAATTTTTAAGTAAGTATATTGCACTTATGATCAATAGCTACATACCAAATTTAAGCCATTGCATTATCTTGGATTTCCAGCATGTGACCTCACGTGTAATAATCGCTCAAGGAAATGTAGTCTACCTACGGGATAATACATCTAGTGCAATATCCGGTTACTAGCAGAGTAGTATGACATTCAAAAACTTTATTTTTGGGCAGGCACATAGTATGGCCTGATAATGATATAAATGTGGTCGTAGAGATGTTTAATTGTGCAAAGAACCTATTATATTAGTGTTCGTTTTTGATACACAAGTGGATTACGGCAGTCGCTGATATTTGCCAAAACTTTTTTACTTATGTTTGAATCTTGCAAAGACAAGTCACCCTTTGAGGCGTTCAGTAATAAAATTTTTTTCCCCAAAAATTAAAATATTTTAGTTTTCAAATTAAATTTAGGCAAAAAAAAATTTTTTTTCCCCCTTAATTTGTTTTCAGTTTGTGGGAAATGGGGTTTAAATAAAATATAAATTATTGGTATTAATAAAATAATTTTTAAAATTTTAATTTATTATAATTTAACTTTTAAAAATGCCCCTTTAAAAAAAATACTTCTTTTTCGTGGGGTTGTGGAATTGAAAAAAAAATTTAACGGGGCCCTATAAAGCACATTTGTAGGGGGGGGGCGGGGTGCAACTACACCGGAAAAGGGTGGGTTTGTTTTTGGCCCCCCCCTGGTGTTGCCCCAGGCCCGTGGTCCATATTAGATGCCAGGGACCCCCCCCCCTGTCTCTCCCTTTCCCATTTGGTGCCCCCGGGGAAAAGGGTACCTACCCAGATTAAAATGGGGGAGACGGGGGAAAAACATTTCCCATTAAGGGCAAACGGGTTTTGAAACTTGGGAAGTAAGTCCCAAGGCCCTAACGCCCCCGGCACCACGCCCTTTTTTTAACCCGACTTTTGGCCTGGGCCCGGCGTCGGCAAGGGCCCCCCCCCCCCGGGCCCCCTGTGGGGGGAAACCGGCAGGTAAAAAACCAAAAAAGGGGTAAATAATGCCCCCCCACTTTAAGATGGGGAGCTGGGGGAAAGAAATCACCGATTAACGGGAAGAGGCTTTACCCGCGTTTGGAAGAAACAGGAAGGCCATAGAGGGGGTTTCCCCTGAGTTTGCCCAATCTTGATTGTCTTCCACTTCTGGATACAAAGGGGAGGTCAGAAGCGAAATTTTCCCCCTTTTAAAATTGCCAAGTATTTTATCCTCGACTTCCCCTTTAACCCCCGGGCGGGGGCGGCCAAACCGGCGGGGGATGGCCCAGCCAGACCTACACAGGCCTCAGGCCATATTCTCTTCTCTGAGGAGAGCATGGGACCCCCCCCACATGAGGCCCTCATAAACCCAATGACCCCAACAGAGGGGGGGCAGAAAAGGTCCCTAAAAGCCCTCCTACTTAAAGCACCCGGTTTTCCCCCAACGGGGTCAAACAAAGGTAAAACAACAAAGCTGGTCCAATTCCCAAAAGGGGAACGGAAACGCACCCACTTGAAAGGGCCCTGGGTGAAGAGCCTTTTGGGGAGAGGGGGGCAGGTACAACATGACATTCATTTAGCCCCTTCGGGGCCCTCTTAAAATTGGGTCCCGGGCAACATTTTTCGGGATAAAAAAAAAAAACCCCCTTTTTTTCCATTAATTGGTTAAAATTTGGATTTTTCAAGGTCTCCTTTCCTTTTGGGGGGTCCCCATTTTTCTCCCCAATTAAACAAGTGATGAAAAAAATTCTAGGGATGCACAATGAAACATTTTTCCCGGGAAAAAAATTTTAACTCCGGGGTTTCTTCCCAATGGCACAAACCCATGGCAAGGGAAAAGGAGCGGGAACAAAAGGACCCCCCCCCCCGGGCCAACGCCGGCAACCCCAAATTTCCCCCCCCCCATAAAATGGCAGGGACCCCCCCGCCAAAACGGCCCTATTGACATTCTGTGGGGATGGACAAGCGCGAGGCCCCATTTGGGTCCGAATTTGGACAGCCATTCTCAGCCAAAATAACTCCCAAGGCCAAGGCCCCAAGGGCAAAATGCAAAAAAAGCTAAACCCCCCGCCAAAAGAAAAAATGCAGCAGTCATTTGAAAAATCTGGAAGACCGCCTCAAGCCCCAAAGCTGAAACTAATCAGGATACAAAACAGAATGGAGAGCCCCAAAGGACACAATTTACAACACTGCTATGGAAATCCTGGGCCAGCCCCCCCGAAAGCATAAAGAGTTTTGATGAAAATTCCGAAGACATCAACCAATTCTGGCCGAGAAAACATCTTCTCCTCAAGGCACATTTTAATGACCCAAAGTCAACATCAAAAAAAATGCTTTCAAGAACATTAAAGAGTAGTGCAGCAAAACTTCGGCACATGCGGGACTCCTGGCTGAGCAGCAAAACTGATGAAAAACGGGCTTTGCTGACAGCATGATATGAAAAAATTCTACGACTCACTGAAAGCGGGCTATGGTCCTTCATCACCAGGGAAGTTCCCCTCCTCAGTGCGACGGGGGAACATTGGTCACCGATAAGAAAAAATCCTCCAACGCTGGGCAGACATTTCAGCAAAATTTAAAAGCAACTTCCTTCTTCGATGATGAAACCCTCAAATGCCTTCCTCAATTTCCCCCCAATGAGACACTTGATGACCTGCCAACCCTAGTGGAAAAAAGCAAAGCCATCCAGCAACTCTCCAGCGGCAAGGCACCTGGCCTGACTCCATCCCCGCAGAGATATACAAGGGAGGGGGGCCCGGGCCCAACAGAGCACTTCACCAAGTCTTCACAAACATATGAATGAACAACCATGCCACAAAATTTTTAAAGGGCGCGTCAAAAGTCCACCCTTTTCAAAAGTAAAGGAACCGCCAATCCTGTGACAACCCCGAGGCATCTCCTTGCTTTTAATTGCAGGGAAATACTCGCCAGAATTCTTTTCAATCGCCTCACAGCCCATCTCGATCAAGGGCTTCTTCCTGAGAGTCAATGTGGGTTCAAAAAGAACGTGGAACTGTTGACATGATTTTCGCTGCAAGGCAGCTGCAAGAGAAATGTCAGGAACAGAACTGCGAAATGTTCTCCACTTTCATTGACCTTACCAAGGCTTTTGATACAGTCAGCAGAGAAGGACTGTGGAAGATTATGGCAAAATATGGCTGTCCACGAAAGTTTGTCCAAATAGTGCGGCTATTTCATGACGGCATGCAGGCAAAAGTACAGTAAAATGGTAAACTATCTGAACCCTTTCCTGTAACCAATGGAGTGAAGCAAGGATGTGTCCTGGCACCAACACTGTTCAGCCTCATGTTTTCAGCCATGTTGATGAATGCCTTCGAGAACGACGACATTGGAATAGACATCAACTACCGTATGGATGGAAAGTTATTCAATCTCAGAAGGCTGAAAGCTAAAACCAAAATTGACAGCGGCACCGTCAGAGAGCTCCTGTTTGCTGATGATTGCGCTCTATACGCCAACTCAGAGGCGGACATGCAACATAATGTTTCAGCTTTCGTCACATGCCTGTGCCAACTTTGGGCTCAATATCACACTTGGAGAAGACTGTAGTTATGTACCAGCCAGCTCCAGGGAATAATCACACTGTGCCGAATATCAAAGTGAATGATCATAGACTAAGTGTTGTGGACAAATTCACCTATCTTGGCAGCACTCGTGTCACAAGCTTGCACAAATCGATGACGAAGTGAATGCAAGAATCTCCAAGTGCCAGTGCAGCCTTTGGCAGACTGTACAAGTATGTATGGGACAGAACTGGAATAAGCCTGCAAACAAAGCTAAAAGTCTACAAAGCAGTTGTATTATCCACACTGCTATATGCTTGTGAAACCTGGACTGTTTATCAGCGACACGCTAGGAAATTAAACCACTTCCACACAGTCTGCCTAAGGAAGCTACTGAAGATTAAATGGCAAGACAAGATTCCAGACACTGAAGTCCTAGAAAGAGCATCCATGCTGTAATATAATAAAAACGTCCCTACCCTTTCCTATTTATTTGACTATCTTAAAAAATAAACGCATCCTTTCAATTAATGTTTTAAGTAAACTTATCTTAATGTAGGAGAAAATAAAACAGCGATAGACTGACCGTGGCCTAGCTTAATCGATTTGGCTGTATATTGTTTCACCGTACCTGGCAAGACCTGGGACTGATGGGAAAACAAATGACTAAAGAGGCCATATTTTGAGTGCCGAGCAATCAAAGGAAACAGACATTGGGTTCCCCGGCTGGGGTTTCTTTCCCCGTGTAGCCAAAAAGTATTTTGCCTTTAAAATCATCATTCTCTGCAAGCAATTGGTATGTGATATCTACATTATTAAGATATATTTATGTATTACATAGACCAGTATGGTTTAATTAAGAATTAGTTACAATTCTCTTAAACCAGGCTGGATGATGTTTTACTAAGGAAACACATGTGGGCGCCACGCTGTAATTTTTCCTATGTCTTACAATATTCAAATCCATATGTTAATATCTTGTATAGGCATTATGAACTTAATCTAACTAATAGTGTTTATAATCTATGAATATTATGTGTACTGTTAGAGTATCAACTCTCATGTCGAAACACATTCTAGGCAATTATTCTCAATGTAGTAGCAGACTCTTGATTCAGACTTCATAGTAAAGAACTAGTGTCTGTCAATTTCATATTCCTATGTTAAAACTTCTAGGCACTGTGAACAATATCTCACTATTTATGCTTAGAAATCTGCAAATAATCTATGTACTATAGAAAGGTGTTTTATCCATGCGGGGACATATCAAATGATTACGCGTATTCCTGACTCTTAGTCAGGGGATAAAATACTTCGCCACATCATAATCTGTAACTTGGAACTATAGTGTTAAATTTTAGTACCATCCTTTTGTTAACAGATATAGTAACCACTCCATATGAGGGTGAACATATAATCATTTCATAAAATAGTGTTAGGGACAGGCCATGTTTGAATATAAATTCATGAACAATTAAAGTAAACGCGTGATGTAAATGCATGTTCGGATAGGATTCACTCCGCATCACCTCACTGTATAGGAACGAAGCGAAGATTATTGCTGAATAAATCTTAAAAATATATACAGCTCCTTCCTAATTTAGTAAACATTGTTTATTATTTATCCTTCCAATTCTGCTTGTTATATTGGGCATGTTGTTGAAAATGGACTGTATGTTTTTTTTTATTTCTCCCCGGCTTTTTTTGCCCTTTTTTTATATTTGAGTTATCTTTTTTTTTGCATTTTTTTTTTACTTTCAAAAAAAAAAAAAAAGTTTTGACCTTTAAAAAAACCAATTTTGGTTTTATTTTTGTTTTTACAAAAATTTCGCAAAAAATTTTTTTTTTTTTTAAAAAAACGGAGGGGAGTGGAGAGAGATAAAAAAAAACATACATGTCCATTTTTCTGATATCAAGTACATGATAATCCTACATAATAATTAATCATAATGCTGATGCAGGGAGCCTTTGTTTTGGATTTTCTCAGGGGTTAATCCATAACTAAAACATACATTGTTTTCCCCCACTGCGTACAGCAGATGAGGATAGTAGTCGCTGTGATATATTTTGTCAAGGACTGCTATTATTCAAGCAATTTATTCACATCAATCTTCGCTTCTGTTCCTACTACAGTGAGGTGATGCGGAGTGAATCCTATCCGAACATGCATTTACATCACGCGTTTACTTTAATTGTTCATGAATTTATATTCAAACATGGCCTGTCCCTAACACTATTTTATGAAATGATTATATGTTCACCCTCATATGGAGTGGTTACTAATCTGTTAACAAAAGGATGGTACTAAAATTTAACACTATAGTTCCAAGTTACAGATTATGATGTGGCGAAGTATTTTATCCCCTGACTAAGAGTCAGGAATACGCGTAATCATTTGTATGTCCCCGCATGGATAAAACACCTTTCTATAGTACATAGATTATTTGCAGATTTCTAAGCATAAATAGTGAGATATTGTTCACAGTGCCTAGAAGTTTTAACATAGGAATATGAAATTGACAGACACTAGTTCTTTACTATGAAGTATGAATCAAGAGTCTGCTACTACATTGAGATAATTCCTAGAATGTGTTTCAGACATGAGAGTTGATACTCTACAGTACACATAATATTCATAGATTATAAACACTATTAGTTAGATATAAGTTCATAATGCCTATAAAAGATATTAACATAGGGATTTGAATTTGTAAGACATAGGAAAAATTACAGCGTGGCGCCCACATGTGTTTCCTTAGTAAACATCATCCAGCCTGGTTTAAGAGAATTGTAACTAATTCTTAATTAAACATACTGGTCTATGTAATACATAAATATATCTTAATAATGTAGATATCACATACCAATTGGCTTGCAGAGAATGATGATTTTAAAAGGCAAAATACTTTTTGCTACACGGGGAAAGAAACCCCAGCCGGGGAACACACGTCTGTTTCCTTTGATTGTCTGCACTCAAAAATGGCTACTTTAGTCCTTTGTTTTCCCATCAGTCCCGGTCTTGCCAGGTACGTGAAAAAATTAAAGCCAAATAGATTAAGCTGCCACGGTCAGTCTATCGCTGTTTTATTTTCTCCTACATTAAGTAAGTTACTTAAACATTAATTGAAAGGATGCGTTTATTTTTAAGATAGTCAATAAATAGGAAAGGGTAGGGACGTTTTTATTATATTACAGCATGGATGCTCTTTCTAGGACTTCAGTGTCTGGAATCTTGTCTTGCCATTTAATCTTCAGTAGCTTCCTTAGGCAGACTGTGTGGAAGTGGTTTAATTTCCTAGCGTGTCGCTGATAAACAGTCCAGGTTTCACAAGCATATAGCAGTGTGGATAATACAACTGCTTTGTAGACTTTTAGCTTTGTTTGCAGGCTTATTCCAGTTCTGTCCCATACATACTTGTACAGTCTGCCAAAGGCTGCACTGGCCTTGGAGATTCTTGCATTCACTTCGTCATCGATTGTGGCAGCTTGTGACACAGTGCTGCCAAGATAGGTGAATTTGTCCACAACACTTAGTCTATGATCATTCACTTTGATATTCGGCACAGTGTGATTATTCCCTGGAGCTGGCTGGTACATAACTACAGTCTTCTCCAAGTTGATATTGAGCCCAAAGTTGGCACAGGCATGTGAGAAAGCTGAAACATTATGTTGCATGTCCGCCTCTGAGTTGGCGTATAGAGCGCAATCATCAGCAAACAGGAGCTCTCTGACGGTGCCGCTGTCAATTTTGGTTTTAGCTTTCAGCCTTCTGAGATTGAATAACTTTCCATCCATACGGTAGTTGATGTCTATTCCAATGTCGTCGTTCTCGAAGGCATTCATCAACATGGCTGAAAACATGAGGCTGAACAGTGTTGGTGCCAGGACACATCCTTGCTTCACTCCATTGGTTACAGGAAAGGGTTCAGATAGTTCACCATTTTACTGTACTTTTGCCTGCATGCCGTCATGAAATAGCCGCACTATTTGGACAAACTTTCGTGGACAGCCATATTTTGCCATAATCTTCCACAGTCCTTCTCTGCTGACTGTATCAAAAGCCTTGGTAAGGTCAATGAAAGTGGAGAACATTTCGCAGTTCTGTTCCTGACATTTCTCTTGCAGCTGCCTTGCAGCGAAAATCATGTCAACAGTTCCACGTTCTTTTCTGAAGCCACATTGACTCTCAGGAAGAAGACCTTGATCGAGATGGGCTGTGAGGCGATTGAGAAGAATTCTGGCGAGTATCTTCCCTGCAATTGAAAGCAAGGAGATGCCTCGGTGGTTGTCACAGGATTGGCGGTTTCCTTTACGTTTGTAAAGGTGGACTATTGACGCGTCCTTAAAATCTTGTGGCATGGTCTCGTTCATTCATATGTTTGTGAAGACTTGGTGAAGCTGCTCTGTTAGGACCGGCCCACCTGCCTTGTATATCTCTGCTGGGATGGAGTCAGGACCAGGTGCCTTGCCGCTGGAGAGTTGCTGGATGGCTTTGCTTATTTCCACTATGGTTGGCAGGTCATCAAGTGTCTCATTGGTGGGAACTTGAGGAAGGCAGTTGATGGTTTCATCATCGAAGAAGGAAGTTGCATTTAAGATTTTGCTGAAATGCTCTGCCCAGCGTTGGAGGATTTCTTTCTTATCGGTGACCAATGTTCCCCCGTCTGCACTGAGGAGGGGAACTATGCCTGGTGATGAAGGACCATAGACCGCTTTCAGTGAGTCGTAGAAGTTTTTCATATCATGTCTGTCAGCAAAGCCCTGAATTTCATCAGCTTTGCTGCTCAGCCAGGAGTCCCGCATGTGCCGAAGTTTCTGCTGCACTACTCTCTTAATGTTCTTGAAAGCATCTTTTTTTGATGTTGACTTTGGGTCATTCAAATGTGCCTTGAGGAGAAGATGTTTCTCGGCCAGCAATTGGTTGATGTCTTCGGAATTTTCATCAAAACAGTCTTTATGCTTTCGGGGGGGCTGGCCCCAGGATTTCCATAGCAGTGTTGTAAATTGTGTCCTTTAGGGCTCTCCATTCTGTTTCTGTATCCTGATTAGCTTCAGCATTGGGCTTGAGGCGGTCTTCCAGCATATTTTCAAATGACTGCTGCATTTTCTTGCTGTTTAGGCGGGTGACATTTAGCTTTGTTTGCATTTTCGCCCCTTGAGGACGCCGTGGTGGCCTGATGTGGATGTTCATTTTCGAGACAATGAGACGATGGTCTGTCCAACATTCGGCACCACACATGGATTTTGTCACTCGAACGTCTTGTCTGTCACTCCTCCTGACGATGACATAGTCAATGAGGTGCCAGTGTTTCGAGCGAGGGTGCATCCACGATGTCCTATTTCTCATGGGGAGACGGAAAATTGTGTTAGTAATCACGAGATCATGTTCGGCACATGTCTGAAGGAGGCGGAGTCCATTGCTGTTACAATTTCCGACTCCATGCTTTCCAATAATGCCACTCCAAGAGGTGGTGTCCGTGCCTACTCTGGCAATGAAATCCCCAAGGAGTATAAGTTTGTCTCCTTTGGGAACAGATGTTAATACATTGTGCAGGTCCTCATAGAACTTCTTCTTGACATCATCTTCGTTGGTCATAGTTGGTGCGTAGACACTCACAATGGTTGCATGCTTCCTTCCATTCAGCAGAGGCAACTTCATGGTCATGAGCCTGTCGTTTATAGCCTTTGCAAATCCAGCTAATTTGCCGACCAGGGCCGAATTAATGGCAAATCCCACACCGGATTGGCGTCTTTCCTCGCTTTTCCTTCCACTCCAGAAAAATGTGTAGCCGGCACCAATTTCACAGATTTGGCCTTCTTCTGCAAGTCGTGTCTCGCTCAAGGCTGCAATGTCGATGTTGTACCTGCCCAGCTCTCTCCCAATCAGTGCTGTTCGTCTCTCTGGACCCGACGCGCCGTCTCTGTCAAGTAGGGTGCGTACATTCCAAGTTCCAATTGTTAAGGGAATATGGTTTACTCTTTTAGCTTTGCTTGTTTTATCTTTCTTTGTATGTCGACCGCAGTTAGGGTACCCACCAACCGCGGCTAGCTGGTTAAGTAGTGATGAAGCAGACAATGTTTAGGGCACCTTTTCTAGCCCCTTCCTCATGCTATGGAGGTGAGCAGTGTGTTCCTATAGAGGGCTGCTCAGTCGCTCAGGGGGCTGCCGAATCCCACTGCTGCTCCGGTCAGTAGAAGACGACCATATGGCCTGAGCCGCCTGTGTGCAGGTCTGCGACTACGGCTGCCAGCGTACCCACGCCTGCCGCTTTGCCGCTCGCCCATCGCCACAGGGCTTGAAGGTGATATGTGACGATGGATGAAGAATGACTTGCGCGATGACTTGGGTTAAAGTGAGGAAGAGTTGCGCAATTCGTCGACCTCACTCTCTCGCCTGAGTCCATCGGAGTCCAGTGGCAAGACAAGTCGAGACGATTGGAGACGAATACAGGTGCAGTGGATGACCAGGGCGCTCTATGTGCCTTGCCGTGATCATTACGTTCCACAACGCTTTGCAGGTAAACGCCGTCTTGCCCGTTGAATCAGGAATGATTTCTTCCGCGCAGTCTGCCGAATCCAGTCTTCACATGCTGGGTAGGCATACCCTAGTTTACCTCTTGGTTTGGCACCAAATTGGATACCCATGCCTGGTTTAGCCAGCCTCTCACAGGTGTTGCCCGGGGGGTGGCCGCTGTCGCATGCTGACAGCTACTAGGAGCCACAGGCACGAGGTGGGTGTCAGACTTGGACCAGTGGGGGATGGGTCCTGAAAAGACATAAGAGCCATCCTTACCAAAGGTGCTACGAATGCCTGACACCCCGTACCCCCCCAAGGTACAAATGTGCATTAGTATGGAAGCCCCTGTTGCAATAATGTATGGTTCAGAGTTCCACGAACGCCACGAAGAAGAAGCTATCGTTTGTATAGGGCAGTTTTAATTTAGTTCACAATCTAGCTGCAGACCTACACCATATCCAAAAGTGTTTGCATCAAAGCATCCTAGTTTCCTCAGTTGCACGCATACTCTACATACATGGTTGCCATCATAGGCGGCTTTATTTCATAAGCCTCCATTATACATAACACAGAGGACAGTGATGAACAGACCACTTAAGGGGGTAAGAACAGATATGTTTTGACACTAAATTATCGAATTATAAAGAAAACTAATGTACTATGTGTAAACTGTTTGGCGAAACAAAGTCATTGCAGTTGAACGCCTCAAAGGGTGACTTGTCTTTGCAAGATTCAAACATAAGTGCAGCGTTTAGGCAAATATCAGCGACTGCCGTAATCCACTTGTGTATCAAAGACGAACACTAATATAATAGGTTCTTCGCACAATTAAACATCTCTACGACCACATTTGATATCATTATCAGGCTCATACTTTATGTGCCTGCCCAAAATATAATGTTGTGAATGTCAGCACTACTCTGCTAGTAACCGGATATTGCACTAGATGTATTATCCCGTAGGTAGACTACATTTCACTTGAGCGATTATCTATCACGTGAGGTCACATGCTGGAAATCTAAGATATTGCAATTGCTTAAATTTGGTATGTAGCTATTGATCATAAGTGCAATATACTTAATTAAAGATTATGCTATAAGGTCTTCAAAGTAACTTGTTGCATTACACATCCATCTTTTATACTCCAAATATTTGTGTTCTTGCCTCCCTTGTTGCTTAAAACAAAATTCATATTTATGTCCCGCAATACTATCATTTCATATAATAACATGTTTGTTGCATATCTTTTACAGGACGTTGCAGTCAACACCTAGCATTTTGTTTCTTTGTTTTGCTGTTGCGATCTCTTGGCAAGTGTACTTTCAATAGTTTGCCAATACTTTCTGAATGGTCACACCCATGGAAATTACTGCACATTATTTCAAGACTGTACCTTATGCTTGTCTTTCCTGCAGCCACATATCTCCACCCATATGCTGCACGGATGATAGTTGATGCCATGGTGTATCAGGGTTATCATCATGATCAAATGTCATGCCGATAAACGCGGGTTTCGCAACTTCTACGATCACCAGAAACTTGGAACAGCTTTGTGTTTTTGTCTCGATTATGCCATGTGGGCAAGCCATATATGTATTTATATCTCTGAGATCCCCTCCCTTTCCACTCCCATCCTTCTTTTTTGTTCTTCAAACTTGCCAGTTGTCACTAGGTTCTCTAGTTCAACTCATCTCATAACGTGCCCAAATCTCTTGACTGTCGACGTTTACTATCTCTTATCATTTTATTGTCTTCAATATTTCTTGTAGGAATTGCTCATTGAGCTTCCTGTCTGTCCGAGGTATGTTTGCATTTTCCACAGACGCCATATTTCCTCTACCATTAGATGTTTTTTTAAATCTTGTCTGCTCATTGTCCACGTTTCACAGCCAAACAGCAGTAAAGGTTCTACATAGCACTTCAATATTCTTTTTTTCTCTTTGCACTTGACATTTTTCTATTGGTCAGTATAATATCCATCTTAAAAAATCCTACTCATGTCAAAGCAATTCATGTTCTAATCTCTGCAGGACATCTTCCATCAGATATTATAACTATTCCGACATATACATTTGTGCCGATTAAAATGTTTAAGAATATTACTATTTGGCAATATTGTGGCATTTCTTTCTTATTTCTTTATTATTATTTTCTCTTTATACTTCTCTTCGCCTTGTGTTTTAGGTCTTCCAGTATCTCCTTTCCGCATGATTGATTTACTAGTAATACTAGTAATACTATTCTCAGGTTGTTTGTTTTTATGCATGTCTTATCCAGGGCTGTTGTCTTTATTCTTGCTTCATTTGTTTTTGATTAGTTCTCTCCATGAACTCTATGTTGTTGATTCGTTGATACAACTCTATCCCTGTATATTGCACAATCACATATTAATTTGAAAAAAAGTAGTTGATAGTCTTTACAGGTCTTCGCAGTCAATGGAATTATTATTATTGTTTGTGTGTGTGTGTGTGTGCGTGCGTGCGTGTGTGTATGTGTGTGTTTGTGCTATTTCTGATATTTGGTAATTTTATGTTCAGTAGTTTGTCATTGGTTGGGCTGATGTCCCAGGTATTATGTTGAATGGGCGTCGTCTTATTAGAGAAAGTCAATTGAAGTACTAGGGTATCACCTTTGACATGTGTTTGTCTTTAAAGGTTCATGGGGAGACTGGCGGTGAAAGCTGACAGGGGACTGAATTCATTGAGTGTGATGGCAGCAACCGGGGTAGATCAGGGGATGCTTTACAGGCTCTTTCAGCAGTTAATAATTTATGTCACTGAGTATGGTTTGGGGCTGCTGACAGTATCAAAGAGCCAGCTTGAAAGGTTAGAGCGCCTACAGAATGCTAGAATGCGGATAATCCTGGGAATCATAATCATAAAGAGAGGAACCTACAAGGAAATAAATATGGAAATTAGTGAAAAACAGTATGGATTTGTGGAGGGAAAGGGCACAAACAATGCAATTGATACATTACGGACACAAATAGAAAGGTCAATAGAGAAATAGAGAGACATTTATTTGTGTTTCATAGATTGTACTAAGACATTTGATAAAGTAAAACATGATGAACTGATTAAAATGTTGGAAGATATCAACATCGATGGGAAAGATTTTAGAATAATAAAGAATAATTACTGGAACCAAGTTTGCAGCAATTAAAATGGGAAATAAAGAGGGTAGTTACGAACAGATAAAGCTAGGAGTACGACAAGTGTGTATCTTGTCACTAGATCTCTTCACCCTATATAGCGAAGTAATAATGAGAGAGATCAACGAGATGCCAGGAATACTAGTTGGAGGTTATATATATATAAATAATATACTCTATGCAGATGACACAGTATTGGTGGCGGATAATTCAGTAGACCTACAACAATTGTTGTACATTGTTGTAACAGAGAGTGCAGCAAGGAAAAGACTCTCCTTGAATATCAAGAAAACAGTAACATTGGTGATATTAAAGAAAATGGAGACACCAAAATGTGACATAGGAAATAGAAGGAACAATTATTAACCAAGTGGACAGTTTTAGATACCTAGAGGAATTTATAACATCAGATGGAAGATGTACAACAGAGTTTAAGAGCAGAATAGGGCAAGCAAAAGCCGCATTTCAGATAATGAGGAGTACCTTATGCAATAAGTCGCTATGACAGAAAGTAAGAAAGTGTGTGCTAACATGATATGTAGAACCAGTTTTGCTCTATGGCAGTGAATTTTGGAATGTAAATGAACTAATTAGAAGAAATTAGAAGCAAAAGAGATGTGGTTCCTGAGACGAATGTTGCGAATTCCTTGGACTGCCAGAGTAACTAACAACAACTGCCTGAAACAGGTTAATGAAACTAGAACATTATATACAACAAAAAAGACAGAGACAAACATCTGTCTTCGGTCATGTGATGAGAAGAGAGGTATTGGAGAACATCGTGACAACCGGAAAGATCGAGGGGAAGAGAGACAGAGGCAGACCAAGAGAAATGATGATGGATGGATTGAGACGGTTGCATAGAGGAATACCAGCAGCAGAGTTGATCCAGAAAATCAAAAACAGAGATCTGTGGAGAGCCATGAACGCCTACACCAGCCGACATGGCACTTGAAGATGATGATGACTCTTGGTCTGTGACCTCAGTTAAAAGCTGGTTCTGTTGAGTTAGTTCAGACTAACTGTCATTTGGCAAGTGATCGTTCTGGAGCGAGTGTGAACCCAAGGCTTTCATGTTAGGGTTTTGGCCAGGAGTTGTAATTTAAAGGAACTATCAGCTGTTTAAACCACTAGTTCTCTGGTCAGAGGAAAAGTTAGATACTTCAAGCCACCAGAAAGAGATAGACCGTCAGTACCATCATATCCAGCAGATTTTAACTATTCGAGAGCATGGCGCAGGATGCAGAGTCGGTATTCTCATAAGCAGCAAAAGTTAAATAGCGGTCTTCAGTCAACAACAGCCGCTGCATTCAAAACAACAACCAGCCGCACCAGTTAGCCGGTATCAATCTCCTGCACCATAGCATCAGTATCTTGGAAAAGATCCAGCGAATGCTCACAACCCGCGAACACTGAATCGATGCGTGTCATTCTGCACGAAGCATTCACCTTTGCCAGTATGCGTTGTGAATCACTCACAACATGCGTATACAGTTATGTTCTCCAACCAGCGCCAATCTACCATCTCTACCTCCATCCTCAGACTTTCGCTATGAGACAGCATAAAGGACATCAGAAATGAGCTGATAAAATTATTAGATTTAATAACAACGTGCGATGATGTTTTAATGAGACACTAAAGTTTATGTCGTTTGATATATCAGCAATAGTCTGAGAAAAGCAAAACATGCAGTTTATTCATGGGCCTTATTCCCTGTGCTATTTATCTGACTGGCAAATTATGACGCCCTTGGGAGGTTAATCCTCTGCCACCAGTGTTGGTCTCCAGTTCCACCAACATGAGTCGACCCCACTATATGCATGACCTTGCGGGCAACACACGTGCATCTCGACAGTGATGGCTGGGGATTTTGCTGTTACGTTTGCTGTCAAATTAGGTGTTAGTCAAAGCTCTAACGCTACAAGAATTGTCCTATATGTGCATTACCCAGTGTGCCATACTAGACGTACCATCTGTATGGCGCTATTACTTGGCATACTTCTGTGGGCTATTGATTCGATGACACGCCGTATACCAACCAACCACTCTGTCCTTACGTTACAGTTGAAAGGGTGAGCGAAATCACATGATCTATATCACCTTCACAATACATGGCCCACACATACGTCAGGACAGCTTCTTCCATCCTTGTCCCTTTTCATCCATTTTATATAACATACTATGTACACTGCCTCACCCATCTTTCCGGATCTACTATTGTACACCTATCAGATCAATGACTTCTATATCCACCATGAAAACAAACTCTGCCGGAATTCACACTTGTTCTCAGATTGGGACATCCACGTTCGACAGTTACCAGCCGTTTCTAGTTTATCGCCAGGTTTAGTCTTTCTTCTTACAATTTAATTCAAACCCTAGTTGTCCACTGTGTACAATGACCGCATCAACTTAATGCTGCAAAGCATGTTAATCGTCTTCAATAAATACTGTATCATCAGCATATCTCACGTTAATGATTTTATTATCCCATTGATGATTCATCTCATATATTCTAAATGTCCAAAAATGTGTTCACTGTTAAAGGAAAAAACAAAGAGTTGGAGACGTTATACATCCCTGTTGTACAACACTCTTAATAGGCTGCCATCCACCTACCTCATTATCAAGCTTTGTAACAGCTTATTGTTTCCAATACATGTGTTGTATAGGTCTAAGGTCCTTCCCGTCAATCAATCTCCAAGCATCTTCATTACGTTGACATGCTTTTCTTTATGGAAAAAAAACCGTTGCGTTGTTAAAGAAGCAAAGATGTAGGTGTTTGGTTCCTGAGAGTTGCTGCAGATAGGGATCACCCGCTGCATGCAGCCATTGATATAGTCAAGGGTCATAGACTAAGACGAGGCAGGTCTTGGATGGCACAGGCGGAACTTTCTATACGTCAGTTGTGTGATCTAGAGACCATCAATCGTGAAAAGGAGTGGGTTGAAGTTCTGTAAGACATGACGGACTAGAACAAGGTAATAATAACACTGGGTTGTTCGTGCAAGGAATGGACAGCGGGCCGCACTGAGTTTGAAGTGCAACAGCTGATCCAGAGCAACACACATCAAAGCGACATAGTTATCTACACTGATGGGTCAGTAGTGAGAAACAGACGTAGTGGTTGGGGTTTTATTGCAAAGATTAATGGATGAGTCATGAAAAATGAGAGTCTGGCGTATGCGACTACGACCTCCAGCATGAGAATGTATGTGGATGCAGTAACATTCCGTTGGCAGGAGGAGACTACTGCAACACACATTGTATTCATTACGGATTCAAAGAGTGTGCTTAGTAAGGTGGAGAAAGGAATGTTTCGTGTGGAATGGCTGTCGTCGCTTTAGAGGTCACAGATTGTGATAATTGTATGGATGTTTTGCCTTGTCCATGCAGGGGTGCGAGATAATGTACAGGCTGATAGGCTAGCAGGGAATGCACCTCTTGGTTGTAGATTGCCTGTGGACAGGAGGGGGGGGGGGAGTGGTCCTGCGCTTGTGGGACCAGCTGGAGAAGGTCCAGGAACAGACTGAGCACCCATATGTGGAAAGAATGAGATTGCGGGGGATCGACAGGGGTTCTGGAAGAATCTCAAACCTGAGAGGGAAGACCATGAGAACTTTTAATCAGATAGCGGTAGGAACGATTAGTAGTATGACGCTTTGCTGGCTGTTGAACGAGGAGGATATGGGAATGACCTGAGTGCAGTGATGTCGGTTCTTAACTCAACTCAACTTAACTCAACTACTTTTGAACGCTTCATTAATGTTCTCAGCAAATACACAACATTTACTGTACCGTTGCCTTCTACAAACTCAGGTTGTTATTCCCCTATATCGGGTTGTATTTTCTTCCTAATTCTTTGCATGATGATTAGTTGTAAAATCTTCGCTATAGTGGCTTATTATACTAATTGTTCGATATTGATCACATTCCAAGGCTCTTAATTTCTTCGGTATTGTAATAACAATTGATTTACATAATTCAGGCAGCATATCTCCAGTATCAAATACTGTGTACATATCAGGACAGTTGGGCATCTCCAACACCCAGTGCTCTTCTAGTCTAGATTAGTGTATAACCATGATGCTTACATTTGTTTTTTCATTCCAACTAATTTCAAGAACATGTAATGAACTACACATATATGACGGCACAGCCATGGCAAGACATATCCACTGTTGTGAAACTACCATCTCGTAAAATTGGAAGATATATAGATCAGTGTTCCCATTGTTTAACTTTTTAAA
>JACEFZ010016807.1:0-33541 GCA_014155875.1 Cepaea nemoralis | reverse complement strand
AAAGGCATTTCCTTGTTTAATTGTTATTTGTTTGTTTCTAGGTCCTTCATTGTTCATGGCTTTCACTAGTTTCCATAGTTTGTTTCCATCCCTGTCAAAATTCAGGTTTTCTGTTTTTTCCCTCCAACGACCTCTTGTTGTTTGATTTACTGTTCTTTTATATTTTGCTGAGATGGCTTTGAGAGAGGTATTCGCTTCAATTGTTTGTTCTCTCTCTGCTGTCTTCCTGGCATCTTCAACTTTGTCCTCCAAACTTTGTAGTTCTTCAGTCCAGTATGGTTTGTAATTTTTCGTCGCTCCTCTTCGAATGGACTCAGTGGCTGACTGTATTATTGCTCTGTTTAGACTTTCCACCATTTGCTTCATGTTGCCATATCGTGTATTTATGTTTTCACAATATTTGTCTGTTAGTGTGGCAAATCTGTCCCAATCTGCTCGTTTGTAATTCCAGCGGGGCAAGGGCTTTTGCTCCTGTGGAACATACTCCATATTCATTACAAGCTTGATTGGTCTGTGGTCACTACCTGCTAATTGGTCCAGCACATGGCGATCGATTTTGTGGAGGATGTCTCCTGTGCAGAAAGCTAGTCTGGAGTAGAAGTGGTAATCCATCTTCTGGAGTAGAAGCTCGGTGTGTCATCCGCTTTGTTGAGTAGATGGAGATTTGAGTCTATTTCCCAGTCCTCCAATTCATCTCCTCTTTTGTCAGTATCTGGGTATCCCCATCTTTCTGAACGGCTATTAAAGTCTCCGACAATAATGCAATTTGTGTCAGTTATTTTCATGTTTGAGAGTGTAAGATCCTTATCTGCTGGGCTATAAAGATTGTATTTCTTATTTTCACGTCCTTTATCATTATATCAACACCTATAATTTCTGTTTGGTTGTCAGAGATCACAGATACTTCGCTGCAAGGTATTGTATTTCGTGTAAGTATTAGAACTCCTCCTTTATGTCCTTCGCGGTCGAAGCGTGTGGCCTGATATCCCCTGACTGAAAATTTGTGCTTGGCGTTGAGGTGTGTCTCTTGAATGCATGCCACATCTATTCTATCTTTATGAAGACGCTGTGTCAGGGATTCTTTCTTGTTATAAACTCCTTCGGCATTCCACTGTAGTATGTTGAGTGTCCTTGGTATTTGGTCAATAGCTCTTAACCTACTCCTCTGTGCCTTGACTCCACAGCACAGGGGAAGGTGACCACCAGTAGTCATGGGTGGACCCCCTCGAGGCAGGGGGCCCGGCACTATCACCGCCTGATGGGACTTCACGGGATTCGCACCATAACGATTAATTTTCATCTGTGGCATCATGAAATGATAAAGTTACGTTGCACTGCTTTGTCAAGCCTGTGGCTCAGTACATCCGATTTCGACAAGCATATTTGGGGGTGCTTTCCCTAGCCTTTGACTGTCCCAGTCTACCTACAAGGCAGCAGGTTTGTGCGTCACTTTGTCTGGTCCCTCTCCCTTGACCTGTCCGACATGGGTGACCCTACCAGTAGCTGTGCTACCGTCGGCATAGCTCTTGGGGTCATTGGAACGCGGAAGCCCCTCTACCTCGTCAAGGTGGACGCACGGCAGAGGGGAAGGCATTCTTAACCCAAAACGGGACCGACCGCCTAGAAACAATAATCATCCTGGCAGAGAGATTTGACAAATCTCAGAAGGAGATGGGAGGGAAGGGACGTTCGAACAACACCCCCTCTCAAAACAAAACTCCACAGCCAAAAGAGGGTGAAAACACTGTAGACACCAAGAAAAATGGGAAATCCCAGAAAAACACTCAAAACACAGCCCAAACAGCGCCGAAAGAGGACAAACCATTATGTACCCATTGCAAAATTAGAGGTCACACATTTCAGAATTGCAGGAAGAAGCCACCTCCACACACAGCGGCCTGTTTGGCCAACCGAAAAGAGAAAAAAGTGAGCACTGGTGAAACGTCCAAACAGACACCTCATCAAGACACATCATCTCGTATTCCGGTTGTAGAATCCATCTTGCTAAATGGATTCAAGACGACCTGTCTATATGATACTGGATTATCGTATGACTGTGTTGTTTCATCATCCTTAGTTCACCCTGAACAGGTGACAGAGGAAATAGTGAAATTACAGGGACCACTGAAGAGTTCAACAAATATGTCTCTTCCAGTGGCAAAAGTGAACATAGCCTCGCGGTATGTCACTGGGACAATCAAGGCAGCAGTCTTGGACGATCCAATATATCCTGTAATCCCCGGCTGTAGATTTATCGTTCTATGAGAACCTGTTCAACCTGTGGCGATGGCGACCATGACCACTCGATCCCAGGCGAAAAAGACTCCAGAAACAACTTCACCAATCCCTCGAACGGAGGAACTGAAGAGGGCACAAGAAGTCGACAGCACCTTGGACCCCTGCTTCAGAAAACTGCCAAAATCACATTTACCTCTACGTAAAGGTGATCTGTTCATGAAGTCAGCACTTCTTTACAGAAAAGCAGGACGAGCTGGACAAGAGTTTAATCAACTTGTTGTACCAACTCAATACAGGACTCAGATCTTGGAAATGGGTCAGAGTCTACCATTCAGTGGGAATATGGGTATCAACGCTACTACACAGCGGATTACTACTCACTACTTTTGGCCAGGGATGAACTCAGACATACAACGGTTTGTAAAATCATGCCCACAGTGTCAGAAAGTATCACCAAAACACCGGACACCACCGGCAATGTTGGGTGAATCGCCAATCACTGGAATTCCATTTGAGAAAGTGGCTGTAGACATAGTCGGACCTCTCTCAGCAATGAAGAGGCGAAACCGATTCATATAAACGCTTGTGGACACAACAACCATGTGGGCCGAAGCGGTTCCTATGCCCAGCTGTGGCTCCAAACACGTAGCTGATGCATTATTAGGAATATTCACACGTCTAGGATTCCCACAAAGGATCTTGATGAACAACGGTTCACGGTTTCGTGGTAAGCTCATGGAAGAGACCTTCAGACTTTTTCATGCACGCCGTATCTTCAGTTCACCATATCACCCTCAGTCAAATGGACTTGTGGAAAGGTGGAACGGGACATTGATTAGTATCCTGCGCAAAATTGCCCAGGAGAAGACAGAGGATTGGGACTTGTATTTACCCGCAGCTTTATTCGCTTACAGGGAAGTACCCCATCACAACAGGTTTTGCTCCAGCCACACTGTTGTTTGGACGACCGATCAAAGGACCACTGGAGGCGTTACTTCGAACCTGGACCGATAATACTACAGATGATACAGTCGTGACTGCATCTACATATGTTGCCGAGTTGAAAAATCGTTTACAACACAGTTGGAAACAAGCGAATGTCAATCTACGTCAAGCCAGACGAAGAATTGCTCGTAATTTCAATCGCAAGGCAAAGGATAGAGAGTTAGAGGTAGGAGAGAAGGTGATGTTGCTGCTTCCAACCAGTCAGAATAAGCTGCAAATCGGATGGAGAGGACCTTATGTAGTGACGGAGAAGATCTCACGTACCAACTACAGAATTTCAGTCAAAGGCAAGATGAAAGTGTTTCACATAAACCTCTTGAAGAAGTTTAATGAAAGACCCTCAACCACCGAACCTGCACATCTGATGGCCATGAGTGTGGCTACTGAAGTCGAAGAAGGATCAACAATGGGAGTCGAGTACCCACTGCAAGCCAAAGAGACCTTTAAGGATGTGGAAATCAATCACAACTTAACAAAGGATCAGAAAAAGCAGATTAGGGAACTTATGGCAAAATATGCAGGAATACTTACTGATAAGCCAGGAAGAACTGATTTGGAGGAATTTGACATGAAGTTAAATGACACAGTGCCTGTGCGAGTCAAGACTTACCCAGTACCTTATGCAAAGCAAAAGACTTTAGAGGAAGAAATACAACAGCTGCTCACCACAGGGATAATCTCACCATCTGAATCACCTTACAGTGCTAGCGTCGTCTTATTGAGAAAGCCAAGTGGAGAACATAGATTGTGCATCGATTATCGACAGCTCAATGCCATTACTGAATTCCAAGCAGAACCTCTGCCTGATCAGAATAAACTCTTCACAGCACTCAACCGAGCTAAGTACTTTACTAGGATTGATCTCAGTAAGGGATATTATCAGATTCCTGTAAAACCGGAAGTTAGACCATGGTTAGCTTTCAGCACGCCAGGAGGACACTATGAGTTCAATGTTCTTCCATTCGGATTAAGTAATGCTCCCAGCGTTTTCACACGTATGATGAGAAAATTACTTGACCCACTACAGCATCCAGACATCAGTCACTTCATGGATGACATCCAGATCGCAACTGAAACATTTGAAGAGCATGTAGAAACACTGCATCTTTTGTTCAGGCGCCTCAGAGAAACTGGATTGACGGCTAGACCAAAGAAGTGTCAAATAGGATTCCAAGAATTGGACTTTCTAGGTCATAAGATATCTCATGGACTGATAACTCCACAAGAGGGAAATGTGGACAAACTCCAGAGAGCACCTCGTCCAAAAACAAAGAAGGTTGTAAGATCATTTGTATCCTTATGTGGATTCTATCAAAGATACATCAAGGACTTCAACACTCTGTCAGCACCTTTAACGGATCTTACCAAAAAGGGGAAACCAGAGAAAGTCACTTGGTCAGCTGACTGTGAGAGAGCTTTCACAGCACTAAAGCAGGCATTAACTGCTCATCCAGTCTTACATCTACCAGACCTCGACCAACCATTCGTGCTGCGCACCGATGCCAGTAACATATGAATTGGGGCAACGTTGTTGCAGAGAAAGGGAGATGTACCATCAGAGCTATTCCCTGTAGCCTATGCTAGCAGGAAATTAAATGCAGCAGAGAGAAATTACAGTACTATCGAGAGAGAGAATGTCTTGCGCTCATATGGAGTGTACAGAAATTTCAAGCATACCTATATGGCAAACACTTCACAGTGCAATGTGACCATCAACCACTCATGTTTCTCACAGCATCCAAGACTCTGAATGCCCGACTTATGAGGTGGTCGCTGCTTCTTCAACCTTACTCGTTCCAGGTTGAATACGTTCCTGGGAAGATGAATGTGGGAGTGGACTTCCTGAGTCGACACCCAGTACCGGATGAACCAGGTCAATCAGATGCAGAAGAGAATACAGGGGAGGAAAAATGGGAACAGCTTGATAACTGAAAATGTTGGAAACATAGTTCCACAATCTGGGACTATCTGGGGTGGGGCCATGTGGCATAACGCTAACCACCATTATTCAGTTTACAAGACTGCACGCAAAAGAAAGGAGAAAATATATAACAATTGACTACAGGAGCAAACTGAAACCAGAACTGCAAAATTAACATCACATCAAACTGAAACTTGAACAATTGACAGAAGATGACGTCAATTCTAAGAAACATTTCATCAGCCAAAGCTCAGGAGACTATTGGACAAAACAGACATGTGACACCGCCTCAATTTGAAAACCCACGTAGAATATGTTAATAGCGCACTTCTCCCTAAAACATGCCTGATGAACAGACGTGAAAGCAAGTGTGACCAAATTTTCATATAAGGACGGCAGAATGTCTGGATCCCAGTGAAATCTTGGTGGCAACCCAGTTGGCAACCCACAACCAACCAGCTGGCAACCAACTTACCAACCAACCAAACCAGATCCCAGAGAGAGAAAGAGATGACCCACACTTGAGATGGAAGAAGACTTGGTCATGGGCTGAACTGGAGTGGATCCATCAATCAATGGACCCAGGCTTATCCAAATCTCCCATCACAAGGGTACCTTTCTTTTAGGAACACACAACACTCAGTTTCAGGAACTGATAACTAAATATAGATTCATCATTTTCACACTTAACATGTACAACATTCAAATGTATACCCTGTTTCAACTCTTACTGACATCTAATGTATTGATGCTTGTTTGTT
The DNA here is from genome assembly GCA_014155875.1 of Cepaea nemoralis. NCBI lineage: Eukaryota > Metazoa > Mollusca > Gastropoda > Stylommatophora > Helicidae > Cepaea > Cepaea nemoralis. Next base: position 27,616 of record JACEFZ010016807.1, on the reverse strand, counting down.
GATGGTCTGTGACATTGGTCCTATATGCATTGTTCTAAATTATCTTGTATAAACCAACATAGAAAATGAATAGCAGGCCAGAAGACACAGGCCCATTCAATAAATAATTAACTGTCACTGATCTTATGTTGATTATTGGTTCAACCTATCTGTGATTCTCCATCTTGTGTGTGTACACCATGTTGTAAAGATCTATTGTGATTGGTTATGTGTTTAATTGTTTAAAAACAAGTTAACTTATAAAGGAATATTAAATTGGGGGAGAGAAGACTCTAGGTCTATCAACTGCTCAACATCCATGTTTTCTTAACATAAATCAGGCTGAGAGAATTCTCCAGACTTTCCTCAGATTTGATAAACAAAAGGGGGGCCCAAGAGCTATAAGATTCCTTGGAGAAGGAGCAGAATCCCAGTTGGTATTTTCTATTTTCACCAGGGCCATAATCTATATCTCCTAGACAAAATTAAATAAGACGAGGCCTGCAGATAACTCGAGGGTCATATTCTGGGGTTATTGAAGACAGAAGAGGATGGGGCCCAACTTCTTTGATTAGAAATGGGGCATGCACCAAAGTGATTTCCCACTCCCTTCAGAATATGTGACAACTTGGTTCTCGCAAACGTCTTACTTCTCGTAGAGCATTCAGAATGTCAGCCTGGTCCATGGCGCATCCGCCCTCCAGCGTAGCCTTACCTGCGAGCTTGTCAGCTTGCTCATTTCCTTGTACTCCCGCATGCCCTGGCACGAAGATGAAACTAATCTTTGCCAGCCGAGATCACACCAGAGACAACAACCATTCTCTTCGGATCCACCCCAATCTCTATCCTCTTGAGCATGCTCATTGAGTCGCTAAGGTAACATGCCCAAGTGAATGTCTGTGTCTCGAGCCATGTTATTGCTTTACTTACTGCCATGACTTCCGAAGTCAGGCTACTTGTGGTCTCAGCAAAAGCACCAGAGTCCTCCTTCACAATGCTCCTCCTATTATAAAATAGTGTGAGCGCCAGTCGTTCAGAAAGCAGTGGCAAACTACTGAACGTAAACTTGCCCAGGAATCACAAACAGCCCAAAAATACTGGAGTTGACTGTGACATCTTGTAAAGGATATGCAACTAACTTTAATCCTATTCAGTACCTGTGTCTTTTCTTCGTCTCTTGGTTCACTGCTATTTTCTAGTTCTCTACATGAGCTCCACACTGGTGATCCTGTCACCCCATTTTATTCGTTCTTCTTCTTCTGCGTTCATCCGGATTTTTTTTTCCGGATGTGACTGCGTTGTGCCTGTTTACAGCAGAGCTGCGTTCTTGCGCCGTTAGGCCGACACATCCGACTTCTGCGGGCATTTGTTGACCGGGTTAACCTTCCCGGGCTTTTCTTTTTATTCGTTCTATTTTGCACAGGCACCAAATAGTACAACACCTGCGTAGACAGTCAACAGTTGTTGGGCATGTTATGAGAAGAAATGACTTGGAGAACTTGGTGACAACTGGCAAGATCGAGGGGAACAGACCAAGGGGAAGACCTAGAAGCAAGTACCTGGATGGCTTGGCCTTGTGGCATGGTCGAGACAGAAACACGGAGCTGATCCACGACTCTGGTGATCGAGTGAGATGGCAGAACATGACCGCCCACGCTTACCGGCATGGCACATGATGGATGGATGGATGCCTATTTTTATATACGTTTAGCACTTTTTAATATTTATGTATATTTTTTCTGGTCGAGCTCTTAACAACCCTGAGGATTTTGATGCAAAAGCTCTATCTTTAAGGTTTTACTGTTAGACAACAAGGGTTAATTTAATTATTTTTATAGTTTTCAAAACCAGATTAACATTATAAGTGGTAATAAAGTTAATAAAAATGTTATACCCAATGCCAAACAAAACGTAAGTAATCCCATCACTAATGCTTGAAAACATCAGACCCAAATTTTCGCCTCCTGGAATTCAAGAGTTAATGTTATTGTGATTTCTATCCACCTATACTGGAATTTAAGAGTTAATATTATTGTGATTTCTATTCTTTTGACCTAACATTTAAGAGTTAATATAATTGGGATATCTATTCTTCTAACCTGGCATATAAGAGTTAATGTTTCTGTTATTTCTATTCTTCTTGTCTGGCATTGTTGTGAAATACAGTATATTAGTTTGTGTTTTTCATTTCTACATATGACCTCACATACCATTTCTTGTTTCATCTTGCACTGTCAACTTTAGGAGGGACATGTTTGAGAACAAATGAAGATTAGAATTATGCCCACGCAATGATTAATATTATGTCTTTCATGGCCTCAGAAGTTCCTGAGAATTGTAAATTTTCTGCACAAGAGCCTTCTTCTTATAGTCCACATCATGTGGTGTTGGTCATCATATCTGTCCACAGCTTTATATTTTGTAAGCTGTCAATTACTTCCGATATTGATATTCCTCCATGCCATGATACCAAACTGCCTAGCATCTTCTCGCAGCCTTTTCTCCTCTAACTTTCCCATTGCCATGGCTGACTCGAGCTGTCCCTGTTTCATTATGTGCCTAAACTATGTGGACTGTCCTTTTCTGATGCAAGTAACAAGTTCTCTTTGTGAATTAACTTCTTTCAAGATATCTTCATTATGCCTTATCAGCCCATGAAGTTCTCATCATTCTTCTATATAGCTTTATCTCTGCAGCTTCCACATAATTCCATACTAGTCTTCTGATTGTCCATGAGAGAATCGACTTCATTGCACCAAGTTTTATCCCACAGGGCATCCGCTGAAAGTGTCGCACAAAGTACAAACTCCGCAGCTCCAGTGATGACCCACAGGGGTCTTCGAGAAAATTGCACCGGTGAACAGACTAACGTAGTCCAGAATTGAACCCACAAAATTTGGAGCGTGAGGCAGCCGGCTTAACCACTTCACCATGGAGACTCGAGAGTGGGCTATAATGACAATGTGCCCAGGGTAGGAGTTAAATAAGCAATCTAGACAGAGAGGTTAGAGTAACAAGTATCTGGGATAGGGGTTCAATAAGCAATCTAGATAGAATGGGTACAGTAACAAGTGTCTGGATCAACAATTAAATAAGCAATCTACATAGAAAGGTTGCAGTAACAATTGTGTGGGACAAGGGTTAAATAAGCAATTTAGATAGAGTAGATTATTGTGACATGTGCCTGGGGAATGGGGTAAATAAGCGATATAGATAGAGTGGGTTACAGAAAAAAAGTGCTTGGGGTAGGGTATAAATAAGTAATCTAGAGTATTTGAGTAAGTGCCTGGGGTAGGGTTTACATAAGCAATCTAGATAGATTGGTTGGAATAACAACTGCCTGGGACATGGGTTAAACAAGCAATCTAGATAAAGTGTCCTACATTAACAAGTGTTTGGAATAGAAGAAGTCAAAGTAACAACTTGGGTTAAGTGGTTTAACTCCAGCCATCTAACCAGTGGAAACATTGATCCACTACATTTATGAAATTACATAATGCATTCTGCCTCATAGTATTGACTGCCACTCATAACACCACTGCATGCTTGTCTTAGATGTGATGGCAAACTCAAACTATTGCTAAATAACAAATTCCTTTTCACATCTTGGTGAATCTTCCCATGGCTCTGCATGATTTTTAGTATGTTAGAGCACTGTAGTGATTCATCTAGGCTATTCTAGTTATCTGATGGAAGAAGTACATACTTGATGGGTGTTGAACTGACTGTATATTAAAGTATACTTGTTGCTACAGTGAAGCTCTGTTGTCATTTAGAGGTGACAGATTTAAACTCCCCACTCTCCTTGTATGTAATTAGGGAACCATGGTAGCATATTATCTAGCTGCTCACCTGTCAGCCTGGCAGCCATGGGTTCAATTCACATCAAGGCGGATATTAATTTTTTTAATTGATTTTGGCTTCCAGGTCGACCCAGTCTATAATCATCATCATCATCATGTGCTGTGCCGATAAGCGTGGGTGGTCATGTTTCGCCATTTCACTCAATCACCAGAGTCGTGGATCAACTCCGTATTCTAGTCTCGACCATGCCACATGGCCAAACCATCCAGGTATATACTTCACAGCCTTTCCCGTTCTCTTCCCCTCAATCTTGTCAGTTGTCACCAAGTTCTCCAAGTCATTTCTTCTCATCAATCAATCAATCATGTGCCATGCCGGAAAGCGTGGGCGGTCATGACTCGCCATTTCACTCATAACATGCCCAAAACATTTTGACTGTCTACATCTAATGACTCTAATCAGTTTACAATATTCATTTGTTTCTTGTAGGATTTAGTCATTGATTTTTCTGTCTGTTCATGGTATTCTTTGAATTTTTCTCAGAAACCACATTAGCGCAGCCATCAGATGTTTTTCAGCCTGTCTGCTCATTGTCTACGCTTCACATCCATACAAAAGTACAGATTCTATGTAGCACCTCAACAATCTTTTTTTTTGTTGCAAATTACATCTTTTTATTGGTCAGTATGTTTTCCATCTTGCAAAATCGCCATGATGATTCTTGTTCTAATTTCTTCAAGGCATCTCCCATCAGACGTTATGACTGTTCTGAGATCATGCCTATAATGGGTACTATTAAATGTCTTGGGAAGTGAAGACAGCCAGCATGATACTATCACATCACTGACCGAGCGCCGATTGGTCGATTTTTAAAACATGACTCTGAAACCATGTACCTAATGCCTCTTATGGCATGCTAAAGGTACCTTTACTTACTAACTTATAGTATGTAGCTATAGCTTTCAGTTTGTATATTGTCTAGTGTGTCCTTTAATCTCCACTTAGTTTCCTATACTTCTATCAGTGTCAATTAATATTTATAAATTGTTAGTGGCCTAAATGGTCTCCTTATAATGTATACAGATAAAACTAACATGGAGAAAGGAATATATGTTAATGAGGACAGTAGTTCCCAAGCTTTTCAAGCAGAGGGCCATATCTACTATTTTCGGTTGTTAAGCGGGCCACAACGTTATAAAATTATAAAAGTCGTACAATATCATTTTTACCTTTCTTAACTTAAATTTTAAATCAGTTTCGAAAATCGCTATTAATGTAATTAATTTAAAATTGTAACTGTTCTTCAGATACCAGTTTATCAATGTCTGGGCACAAATCTCTCGTGCCCAAAGTCATAAGCGCTGATGGGTACTGTCAGTGAGTCTGCAAAGTTGCTTGTTTTTTATAATAATCATTACGGAAAATGTCTGCTCGAGGCCTTGCGTGCCACTTTCTGACAGCTGGCGGGCCGTGGTTTGGGAGCCTCTGAATGAGGATAAATGTGGCCAGCAGGGTAAGCCAGATTGTATGTTCTGATCAAATGTAAAACAGAAACACAGCACACATTATGCGGTAGATGGGAATCTCATTGAGGAGTTCATTACATATCAAGTGTTGGTTGATATTGATACTGAAAGAGTTCAGACTTAAGAGATAACGATTATTATTTTAACAACTTGTGCTGGAAAATTTGTGTTAAATCAATCATAATCTTTCGGTTGTAGCAGGTATTGCATTTACTATGTCAGTTTCTTACATCAGTATCTGATTGTTGTTATTAACTAATAAGTAATACTCACCATAAAGTATAAACATTAATGACAAATAATATAGTTAGTAATACTATACTATTTGTCAGTACTACTGACATATACTACTACATATACTAAATACAAACAGCTGTGACTTCAAAGTAATCATTAAATACTACTGACAGTTAGATCAAAGTCACAACTACTGTTTGTATATATAAAAATATATAATATAAAAGTTAAATTCATAGTCAATAAAAAACCACAAAGAATACATTTAACTGATGTAGTTGTTGGAACTAACGAATTGCTGAATTGTAAACTTTCAAACAAAGTAAGAAATAATATTAAAATATTAATAGTAAAGTAATTGCAATAAATTTAGTGTTGTACTCACGGGGCTTCTCTTTTTCAGGGTAAAGTTTTTCCATAGTAGGAGCCTTAGCTGATGAAAAAATCCCATTGTCTTAAAGAAACACGATCCACTTTCGGTTACAGTTTCAGTGTGAATCCCAGCTCAAGTACAGCACTAATCTGACATTAGGCTACACCTGCTTACAGCTGTTCAATGTTTAACTATCACTTAACACTTAACTAACCAGCCACAATCCTAGGCCTCTTCAAATCAACATATAATTAAAATTATCATGGCTTGTCTTGACACACAGACACAACAAAGACGTTAACTGACTTCTTGCACCACAGCCTTGAAACAGAACGAACACGTCAACTACACACAGTCGGGATGTTCTAAACAACATCTCCTACATTGTGAACGTCCGCAGGTCCACGTCAATGCAAGCAGTTGTCTTAATTCGTACTAAACCAGGGCTTTCTTGGGCGCAGACCTGGAACCTGATTCAGTTATTTTTGTTCCAGATGATGTCACTTATTTCCGTGGTCACATGACCAGGGCTATCGCCGCTTTCATTGGTGGGAATCTGTGCTAAAAATATACACACGCTAATCACGTGACCGGTTTGTTTATCCCCACAGGTGACTGTAATACTTAATATATAGGCAGCCCAGCTGTTACATTAACTCTATACTCTTTATGTATCAGACAGCTGTTTAGGGAGGGGAGAGGGAGTGTGGCTGAGAAGTTACAGTATCCGCCTCATTCTCATAAGGTACAGAGCTTGATCCAAGTTTGTGACATATTTATTTATCGCCACAGGTGACTTCAATAAGCACTCCACTTATCACTTAAGCAGTTATCACTCAATTAAGTTGTTAGATCCCGTGGAGAGGGAACAAAAACAAACAAATCTACATACTTTACAACTTTTCTCGGGTCAAGTGAACAACAATTACCAAGGGATATTAATCAGAAAGTAATTAAATAACGTTAAAGCTATTGTATTACTATAGTTGTTTTTGTTTTTGTTGTTTTTGTTAATGTTTGGGGAATAATTCAAAAGCAATAAAATTTAATTAATGCTTTTCTTCTTCTTCATTCCTCTTTATGGGTAGTGCGTCATGCCTTATCATTATTATTATTATTATTATTATTATTATTATTATTATTATTATTATTATTATTAATTCTTTCCATCGAGGTTGATTTATCTTAAAACTGGGCTCACATGTCGACCCAGCCTTAAGCCAGGAAATAACCTTGGAAGTGAAAGCGCCCACCGCGATATAGACCACATCATTCCAGGGGTCTCATCTCATCTCATCAGGCTCCTCTTGTATCTTGCGGTCCTGGGATACTGGTTGATATAATATATAAAAAATACAGGTCTAGCACTAAATGACCATACCAGAATACGACCAGCGTTGCCAGTAGTGGGTTGTCCTCAATTTTCAAAACCCACATCCCGAAACAACCAAATAAATTAACTATTATTATTACTTCTGCAGCTTGTCTTGTTCGATATGTATTGGCTATTGGTGTTGCCTTTCCTCTGGAGTAAACTAGAGAGTCCAAGAGAGGGATCGTCTCTACAATTCAGCCCAGGCTTTGTGCTAAGGAGAGATTATGTTGTGTTTTTTTTTTTTAAAGCACAATGTAACAAACTATCGTCTGGCAAGACGGTAAGGTATTATTATTATTTTCAACAATGGAGTCACGAAAGTAGATTTCACAATTTACTGCTGGCATAATTCTCTGGATCTCACCACACTCACACCGCAGAGTTCACACAACAAACTACTGCGTTATTATTATTATTATTATTATTATTATTATTATTATTATTATTATTATTATTATTATTCCTGACTGTGATTTCTTTTCACCTGGCCGGAAAACTTTGTAAGGTCATTGTTTGTTATTTTTCATCTCAATCTATACACCCCTAGTTGTTTCACGTCACATTGTCACATCCTGCTGCAGTCGTGACCTTTCTTATCTGTTATAAACGATATTAGTTCGTTTGTGTAATGTAAACAACCTGAGATAAGTTGATGACACAGCTTTCATTTCGGAACGTTAAATGCGGGGGGGGGGGGGGAAGCGGGAGTCTATGTGGCGAAGTGGTCAAGCCGTTTGACTCGTGCTCCGAAGGTTGTGGGTTCGATTCCGGGCCGCGTCCTTCGGTTTACGAGTTAAATGATTCGGAGACACCTGTGGGTCGTCGCTAAAAGCTCGTGCTTTGTGCGACGCTTTCCGTGCTGCGGAAAGAGACCGAGCCATTTGGGATAAAACCCGGTGCAATGAAGTCGACCCTGTCGACTTTTAAGCGACTTTTTAAGCGTTAAATGAATTTACATGTTCAGTTGAATCAAGAACCGACATCATTGCACTCGGGGCATTCCCATAAGTCATCATCTTCAACAGCCAATATAGAATCCCAATACGAATTGTGCCTGTTACAATCTGATTATATGTTCCTCTTGTTTTACCTCTTGGTGACGACTGTCTATCAGATCCTCTGATCATCCCCTACTGCCGCATCCTCTCTAGACATGATAGTCTACCTGTTCTTCTGCATTGTTCACGCGCTCCCAGAGGGCCTTCACCACATCTGCCTTATCATGCATCAAATCACTCCTCAATGATGCAGCACCAGCCAATCTGTCTGCTTGTCCACTCCAAACCACACCAGAGTGTCCTGCAACCCGCGACAACAGAATTGATGCAACCCCCCTCTCCAATGAAACTACATAAGAACGTCAAAGCAAAGCCTTGGTCTAATCAACAGAGAAAAATAAATGACGTAATGATGTTCATAAATAACCCTAATGAACGCGGTATTGTAGTAAATTCGGGAATCATGATGCCAGTCAATAAATTAAAACATTTGGGCACTTTGATAAGTGCAAATTGAAGATAAATTACAAAGATTAAACGCATATTTGAACCAGCCTGCTACCGGCTTCCATAATGGGAATGGATAAATAACTTTTATATGTATATACTAATATGTTCAAGTAGTGTTTTTCATGTAGTTATATCGGTGTGTGTGTGTTTTTTTTTTTTTTTGTGTGCTGACGAAGACTTTGGCCGCAACGTCTTTTTGTTACTTGTGATCGTGTGCGCTTACCGTCTACTTCTCGGTTATTATTTTTTGTTTTATTCTTTAATAAGGGGAAGGAAAGAATAGTACCACTGCAACTGTGCAGTGACATAAGAGGCGACTAAGGTGGTCGGCGTGAGAATGATTACCTAATCCCATAGAACAGTGGTTCTCAACCGGTGGGGAATTCCCCCCCCCCCCCGGGGGGAATTTTAGGGTTTTCGGGGGGGGGGGGGAGATGAAGACCATTTCAAGATCGCGTTAATACAAGAACCGATTACTTGATATTGTTTTTCCCTTCATACTTTACAGTTAAGTACGTCTCATCCGTCTAAAATTCATTTTATAAAGTAAGTAGACCCACAAATTATGTTTTATGTGGATGTCTAGACTTGTTTTAGTATGTACTATTAAATTTACCTTACATTTCTACGTATACTGTGTAGTGGTGGGGGTTTTTAGATAGGAAATATGAAAGGGGGGAATGACGTTCTGAAAATACGGTGAAAGGGGGGGGGGGGGGCACGGGCCAAATTTTTGATAGGAAGGGGGAAGGGAATGACGTTATGAAAATATGGTGAAGGGGAGCACGGGCCAAAAAAGGTTGAGAACCACTGCCATAGAAAATGTTGGCTGCAAAACCCAGACGATCATGAACAAGTCTGCAAAGGGCTGAAAATGAGTTGGCTGGGGGATTATGTTCCTTTGGGATATGATAGTCTGAACAATAATATGTAATAGCTCAAACCAAAACAGCATTTGACAAGATGCAACAATTAATGCGACATTGTTGTCAACAACAGTGAGGCATAAAGTTGTTTAGTTAATGTTTAGATATGATTACAATAATGAACAAAGTAATGAAATAAAAACAATTAGCTCTGAGTAAAAATGACATCAAACCAGCTATTTAAACATCGGATAACAGAAGAATAATCGTTAAGATGGATTCGAAGCTTCAAAGAAAGACACGAATACAGCGAGTTCAATGACTATGACAGGTAACAAACGAACTAAAAATCCCTGCCACCACAGCTTGGATAGGAATAGCTTACAACAGAATAATTTGACTGTCATGAGCATAATAATATTCAGCATTATTCACCTGCGTGTACGATATGTAAAATAAAAAGGGGGGAAACACTAATGAAATATATGACACAATACTGTACAGTGAACCTATAACGATTGAAAATATGTTTAAAGATAAACAGCCCTAGAGAACTGATAAGCTGGAATAAGCTCATCATCGTCGTCATGTGCCCTGACAAGCGGCTTGGCCTTCATACATTTCCACAGATCTGGGGTCTTGGTCTTCCGGATCAACTCTGCTGGCGGTATTCCTCCATGACACCGTTTCAGTACATTCAGCACTATTTCACTCAGTTTGCCTTTCTTAGCCTTTTTCTGTCAATGATGTTTCGCCAGTGCCTCGCTTATCATTATATGACCAAAGAATGCAGTTTGTCTCTTTCTTATAGCTGTATTTACTGCTCCCGTTGTTCATCCTTACCAGAGAAGACTAGACATTCCATCCAATATCCTGAAACTTGTGCGGGCTGTTGGTTTGTCTAGACAATTGTCTGTTCCTCTTTTTACACAGGGCAGTGATGAGCATTTTGTGTGATAATCACTTGCACAGGAACGGAGCATAATGGGGCGACCCTTTGCCGTGAAGTTGGAACCGCGACTAACTAACTGATCCACTACCCTAGAATCAGAGAGTCGTGTGCCATTTTTCCTATTTTGTGAAAAACCAAACACTCTACGCCGCAAATCTAACCATGTCTGTTCGAACCGGACTCAGACTAGTTAACCCTGAGTTACTCCTCCGTCAAGCAAGAAGTCGACAAGAATGGGATACGAACCCAGTTGATTCCGCCACCTTAATCACTAGGACCCTTGGTCCCTCTAGAACTGCTTACGCGTAGCTCTGTAGACAAATACTGTGAACTGCCATCCACAGATGAAAGGTGTATAATCTCTGAGTGAACCGGCGTGTAACTTAGAGGATAGTCTTTCTTCCACTCTCTAGTGAAGTTTCTGATAACAATTTTAGTTCCCCTAGATAGGTTCCATCCAAAGTGGCATGGTCAATTCCACTGTGTGTAGTTTTCCTTTCCTGAACATTTTGCCAGATCAACCGCCTTGATATCTGCTATCCTTGTAGTGATGATTCATCATCTGTCAATCCAATGAATATTAATTATTACAATATTGTATCTTTCCCCCGGGAAGGTTAACCCTGTCAACAAATGCCCGCAGAAGTCGGATGTGTCGGCCTAACGGCGCAAGAACGCAGCTCTGCTGTAAACAGGCACAACGCAATCACATTCGGAAAAAAAACTCCGGATGAACGCAGAAGAAGAATATCTGCTATCCAACTTCCAACTGCCGTATGATGTTTAACTTGCATACTAGTAACGCGGGAGCCAGTTTCTCTCCGTTATCCGAGAAGGCTAGATATCCTATGTCATTACCTAAGAGATCAGGGTACATTTGATATTAGAAGCCAACTGTTCTAAATTACAATGCCCAGCTCTATGCTATTATCCAGTTAAAGACAGTAATCATGTCTTTAAAGCTCCGCAATAACCATGTTATCTCCGCACCTGGATCCATATTTACTGACACACCTGAACTGGATTCCATAGTAAACGTATTGTAATGTGTTTTATTCATTCACATATGTTCGGGAATCATCATAATCAGTTGCAGCAGCATAGTCGTCATGTGCTATGTCGAGTGACATGGGCGATCATGTGTCTCCACAGTTTGCGATCTCCAACAGCATGTATGAATTCGTTCATTGACGTCCTTCTGTGCCAAGAATTTTCTCTCGCTGACTTCTTCTGTCTCTCTTTCCACAAATCTTTCCAGTCGTTACATTATGTTCTAACTGTTGTCTTCTCATAATGTGGCTAAAAATGATGACTACCATTTAATTATGCTTCTCAACAAATGGTATCAGTCACCGTCATAATCTTCCACGTTTGCCATCAAGCGTCGTGAGGAGGATGTGTCATGTATAACATGTCCCAATTTGACATTGTAGCATAGAGTTGGTGTGAATATGTTATTTATTATATGTCGTTTTGCCGACATAGGTATATTTGTATGTCTCTGTATTGATGCTTCAGTTTTTTGTTAATTTATGTTAATATTGTATCTGGAGCATGTTGAACTCAAATTATATTTATGATTTTTGCCCTCGTCGCTGTAAAACAGACATTGATCGTCTGCAAATGAAAGCTCCTTTATTGCCGCTGGATCTGTTGTTTCATCTAAAGTGAAGAGTTCGACATTTTCTGAATGAATCCTATCAAGGTTTGCTTCTGTGGATATTCTGTCTATGTAGATATTAAATAGCATAGGGGAAAGGACACATCCCTTTCCCACCCTTTATTGACTGTGAACATATTTTATATACTTTCTTGTGCTCTTACTAATGTCCTTGTATCGCGTAGTCTTCAAGGATGACCCATAATTTATAACTTCCCCTCTAATTTTTTCGATGTTACGACATGCTCAAGCTTTCCCTGTCTCATGACTTGCACAGAGGAAGCGTACCGTTTTCTTCTGATGCCAGTTCTCTTTGTGAGTTAACTTCTCTCACGATATCTTCATTGCTCTTTCTATCCGTCCATAGTTTTCTCATCATGTTTCTATAAAACATCCTAGGTTGCTTGGTAATATTTCCTATCACACATAACCAGCGCCACAAAGACGGGTTGAACGAGGTTGAATTTGTTTTCCACACATCGAATTGCAGTGCCATCAAAAGTGCAAAGCAATGTCCAGAAGGATTACGTAACGATATAAATGGCGTGATTTCGGTTGGGTAAGTTAAAGCGTTCAGAAATCATTGGCAAACTACTGAACGTAAACTTGCACAGGAATCATGAACAGCCAAAAAATGCTGGGGTTGACTGATATGTCCTGTAAAGGATATGCAACAATTTTCTTTTAAAAATTAAAATGGCGACACACTGTTATTCATGCATTTGAGAGAGAGAGAGAGAGAGAGAGAGAGAGAGAGAGAGAGAGAGAGAGAGAGAGAGAGAGAGAGAGAGAGAGAGAGAGATGAGGGGGCAGAGAAAGCGAGGCAGAGAGAGAGAGAGAGAGAGAGAGAGAGAGAGAGAGAGAGAGAGAGAGAGAGAGAGAGAGAGAGAGAGAGAGAGTAAAACAGAGTCTGCAGAAGAGGACGGGGAATTTCCAAACACATATAATATTTAATTTATTTCATTGTGCATGTTGTCTGTTTCTCGTGCCTTTGATCTCCATGTGTAGCATAAACACACATAGACCCACTGCCAACTCATCCCAAGCCCTTGGTAGACTTATTCTTGATTAGTTAGATCTTGCAGGTCATGTTTTCTACAATATGGGGTAGCCAATTTCATCAGCCATCTGGCCCCGAGAAACAACAGATAACTCAATGAACCATTGAGTGAACTAAAAAAAGACAATGAAATTCTTACAAGAGACAACATTGTAGATATAGATACATTTCAAGCGAACGAAAGAAGAAGAAGGAGAAGAATCTGCCACCCCCCCCCCCACCCTTCCCCCCTTTGTCGTTTCTTACGACATGCATGGAAAGTTATAAAGGTTATAATGTTATTAATCTTTGCTGTCCTTGTGTGCCTCGATAACACACGGGCGCCATTATGGCTTACTTGAATAAACATCAAGATTTAAGTCAAGTTAATAGACCGTATTTTTTTTGGTACGCAATTTAATGGATTAGTCATCATGCTGTCGTAATCAATATCGATTTTTCTCGTTATCTGTAGCAATGCAGATAACTGATTGTATGTTCGTACATTAATTGCTGCATTATTTATTTTATGTCAAATGTAGCCTTTTGCAAGATGGAAAACATAATGAATTTATAAAAAAAAAAATGCAAACTTCGGTGAGAAAAAAAGTGATGTTTAGAAACCTATACTCAGTGGCAGACAAATCAGGGGTCAGTTTGTTCGATGGTAAGAGAGCACTACTTGCCAGTGATGAATTTGGCCTTCCTTAAATATTAGACAACTTTTATACAATGTTAATGTCCTTTTAGCAACTTTGTCACCTCCTCCTCCTCCTCCTCCTCCTCCTCCTCCTCCTCCTCCTCCTCATTATCATCATCAAGTGCCTGCCAGCCAGCGTGGGCGTTCATGTCTCTCCACATATCTCGGTCTTTTGTGTTCTGAATCAACTCTGGTCGCCCTGCGGATAGAGACAGGGCCATGTGAGAAAACCCGGGTCAATGAGGTCTTTCTGGTGACTGCCGAATTCCATCGACGATGAACTGTGGTTTTCGTGGAGGACTTTCGTGTTGGCATTCTGGCAGGCGGCATTATGCACTAGTAGCACCTGTGCGGGCTGTTGGATTGCCGAGACTCCCGTCTGTTCCACTTTTCACATTGGACAGTGGGGAGCATTTTGTATGATATTCACTGGCACAGGAAGCGGAGCATAATGGGGACGAACCCGTTGCCGTGAAGTTGGAACCTCGACTAACTAACTAACTAACTAGCTAGCTAACTAACTAACTAACTAACCAACCAACCAACCAACCAACCAACCAGCCAGCCAGTCAGCCAGCCATCCAGCCAACCAACCAATCAACCAACCAACCAACCAACCAAAGACAACATCCATCCAGCGTCATTTCTCTTGGTCGGGCCTCTGCCTTCTTCCCCTCGATCTTTCCAGTCGTCACGATGCTCTCCAATGCCTCTCTTTCATCACATGACCAAAGAAAGATGTATGTCTCTTTCTTATTGTTGAATATACTGTTCTAGTTTCAGGCAATTGTTGTTAGTTACACTGGCAGTCCAAGGAATTCGCAACATTCGTCTTAGGAACCACACGTCAGTTGCTTCCAATTTCTTTCTAATTTATTCATTTTCATTCCAATATTCACTGCTAAACAGGTTCTATATAGCACTTCAGCACTTTCCTTCTTACATTCAATGATAGTGACTTATTGCATAAGATACTGTTCATTTTCTGAAATGCAGCTTTTGCTTGCCCTGTTCTGCTCTTAATCTATGTTGCGCACCTCCCGTCTAATGTTATTATTATTTTTATATTTTTGTGCTCCCTCGCTGTGAACTCAAACGTAGTCCATATACACTACTTCTAATAGTGCTGGTCTGAATTTTGCGTGTGGATTAGCTTTCCATATTAAGTGTCCCTCGCCAACAGGCGACCCCACTCCAACCTCAGATGCACTTGTAATTTACGTCCCCAAGGCAAGTACGATAGATCAACATTTTAGTCCAACTGGCCTGTGTAGGGTTTGAACCCCTTACCAAGGCATCAGCAAACCGGGTGTTTAAGAACACGTGTTCTTATGCATTCGGCCATGCTGACCTACGTCTGAAGTTATAAATGTCCCTAGGTATTTAAAATGATCCACTTTGTTAAGAATGTTCCCTCCTATTTCCATTTCACATGGTGGTTTCACATTTTTCTTTGATATCACCATTATTACTGTTTTCTTGATATTCAATGAGAGTCCTTTCTTTGCACTCTCTGTTACTACAATATCCAACAATTGTTGTAGATCTTTTGCATCATCCGCCACCAAAAATATGTAATCTGCATAGCATATATTGTTTATATTATAATCTCCGATTAGTATTCCCGGCTTTTCTTTGATCCCTCCCATTATTACTTCGCTACAGAGGGAGAAAAGATCCGGTGACAAAACACACCCCTGTCGTACTCCTAGCTTTATTTGTCCACAATTGCCCACTTTATTTCCCATGTTAATTACTGTTACTTGGTTCCAGTAAATATTTTTATTATTCTGAGATCTTTCCCATCAATATCTCCTGGCGACCAGTACTTTTAGACCCAGTACACCATTGCCTATGCTTATATATGCATGTTAAATATGGACTAAAAGCAGAAAAGCAGATACGCTAAGAAACATCTAATAGCAGCGGTGACGTGGTCTTTGAGAAAGTCTGAGAAACACGCAGAAAATACCACAGACGAACATCAAAACGAACGAGACAGTTCCTTAATAAAAAATGAACATCGTAAATATAAGTTGACAGCCAAAATATTTTTGAGCACGTTGTGAGGAGAAATAAATTTAAAACTTAGCGACAACTGGCAAACTTAATGGGGAACAGAGTAAGGCGATGACAGAGAGATAAATACCCGAATGGCTTGGCATCATGACACAAGAACACAGACCTGATCTAAGACTGGTGGTTATGTGAGATGACGAACCATAACCGCACATATCAGCACGGCACATGATGATGATCATGATAAGTATTTATACACTACAGGGACATGGCCTGCTTCGTGACGATGAGGTTACTGACGCGTTTGTGATCCCGCACACCCGCGTTCGAAACACGGCTGCGCGCTATTCGGCAGCAGACCACCTAGCTTTTTTTTTTTAATGATATGGTATCTTCTTCTTTTTCTGCGTTCATCCGGAATTTTTTTTCCGGACGTGATTGCGTTGTGCCTGTTTACAGCAGAGCTGCGTTCTTGCGCCGTTAGGCCGATACATCCGACTTCTGCGGGCATTTGTTGATAGCGTTAACCTTCCATGATATGATATGGTATGAGTACCAGTCGTTCAGAAAGCAATGGCAAACTACTGAACGTAAACTTGCCTAGACGTCACAACAGCAAATAAATTCAGGTGTTGACTGCAACGTCCCGTAAAAGATGTGCAACTATTTTAACTGTGACATGACACTTTCGGAATGTGGTTAGCTCGCTCACTTCAATTTCCCTTCCTAATCCTTCCTCTCACCACCCTCCTTCTTCTTCCTCGTCTACACAACAAGACAGTCTTTTTGCATGTAACACAATGTTATGTCCCTAGCAGGACGTGGCGATCACAATCGACATCTGTTAATCATCATCGTCAGGTGCCATGGACGGTCATGTTTCGCCATCTTGCACGATCACCGGAGTCGTGGATCAGCTCAGTATTCTTGTCTTGACCATGCAACATGGTCAAGCCATCCAGATATATTCACTTTTCTGCCTTCCCCTAGTTCTTTTCCCCTCACTCTTGCCAGTTGTCACCAAGTTCTCTAGTTTATTTCTTCTCATAACCCCGGTTGGCTGTTTGTGATGTACTACACAATGTTATGTTCAGTTGTTTGCCATTTTTTTTTCTGAACGAGAAGTCAACATTTAAATCTAGATGATCGACGTGTGAAACAATCCCATTACACTGCAATTTTTACGTTAAGTAGTTTGCCAATGACTCTGAACAGAAAACAAGATTAAAATAGAAAAGTTGAATGTAATAAGGAACGAATATTTCAAATACAAACCATGTTGAAAGCACAAAACAAAATCTTACACTGTAATATTCATAACGTATTTTAAAATGTGCATTATGAATAAAATAAAGTAAAATATATAAAATTATTATGTAATTTAATATAATTTTATATGATTTAATTAAAATAAAAATTGAAGTCTTTTTATATGCTAAATACATTTTTGTTTCCGTCATTGTTCGGAATCCGTGAATTTATGTAACTCCCGCCTGTCATGTTTCTACAGATGTTCGTTCGTGGTTATCTTGAAAGTTTCAAGTATTTCTTTGTTGTTGAGAGGATGTAGGGAAATTACACTTGTTCAAACAGTATAGTGGTGTTCTCTGTACACAGGAAGTGTAGAGTTAAATGCTTTTGTTGTAATCTTACTCACAAAAACCGCATTGGATTACAACGTGATTTGGACCAACTTTTGTTCCCTGACTTCAACTTTTTTCTATCGCAACGCTACGTAGTTAGTGTAGTGGACTTCACGATCACGACTAGAACTCCTCTAAGAAACGGTTACGTAAGGTGAAGATAGGAATTACAAGTTGTATTAGTGGATCTTATCTATCTCTCGAGTTTCTGATTTACTTTACTTATCAATGTGGAGCTCATGGAGAGAACTGAACTAACTCATATAAAATAAATCATAACCAAGTGATTAATTGATTAATCACATTAATCACAATCACTATCACAAACAAACGTTTGTGAATAATAATGTATGAGACATTATTTACAAACGGCTGGTCACGTGACGTACGATTGACTGCATTATTAATGTTTGTGGAACTATCATTGTGTCTACGGTAGTTTAGTGGTTAGTATTTCCACCTGTCATGCGGGAGACTGGGGTTCGACTCCCCGCTGGCAATTTAAAAAAAAAAAATTTGTAATAAAAAAATATTCAACATTACGAACCAAAATATAGAACTGAGAAACTCGAAGCTTGTAAATAAAGTGTGCTCTATGGATCTGCGGAAGCTGCAGGGGGGTGAAGCCCCCCCAGGCATCGGCGAAGAAATCATCGACGGAATGATTGAGAGTCGGAATTGATGAATCCAATAGATGTCTTTGTTTAATGTGAATTTTATTTGCCAAACAGAATATCACTCGACGTAGAGTGTGTCCTTGACGACAATTATCGTCTTTGTGAGGTTTGAAGAGGAAGAACTTGCAAACAAAAGACAGAGAAGAAGAGAGAATAATATTAATAGAGTCTTCTGAAGCCAATCGACGGCGGTAGTAAACGTCACGTGACCAGCCGTTTGTGAATAATGTACAAGACATTATTAACAAACGTTTGTTAATAAAGTCTCTCAAATCATAAAAACATTTCCAAGTTCAAAGCCCATTTGTGCTACGGTGGTTTACACAGCACATTTATCATATCCTTTTACAGAACGTCACAGTCAACACCAATATTTTTTGCTGTTGTGATCTCTTGGTAAATTTACTCTCAGTAGTTTGCCATTGCTTTCTGAACAACCAGCACCCATACCATTTCGTAAAAGACCAACGCAAGGTGGTCTGCTGCCAAATCGCCAGCAGCTGTGTTTCAAATGCGGGTATGCTGGATTATGAATTGCATCCTTAACCCCTTTGACACAGAGCCGACATCATGATAATGATTCCAGTAAATCAATCTGGAGTGAAGGTTCAGTTTGTTTAAGTCTCAGGCTGTAGCTGGACATACAAGAAAACCTGAGAATAGTACTAGAAAGGCCTTTGTCTGGAATCTACAAGGTAAACGAAATAGAGGAAGATATAAAACATATCAAGAAGTAGAATAGTATTGGGAGCTGCACGAAATAGCCAAGGATCAGACTTCACTTGGAGAGAGTTGGCTGAGGACCTGTGCCTCAATAGGGAACAAAGGGTGAAAGACGAAGTCGCATTGTAATTTGTTATGCCAAAAAGTGAACCTTATTTTTATTTTGAAGTGATTATTCTTAATCGAATTACGAATAATACTGAGCTTTATTCATAATCGAAGGCTGGTCACTTGACGTCATCGGGACATGTGTTTGACTATATTATCAATTTTTGTTGAGCTATCATCATGTCCTCAGTAGCATAGTGGTAAGTATCTCCGCCTGTCACGCGGGAGACTGAGGTTTGATTCCCCGCCGGCGAGACAATTTTTTTTTTCATTTTTCAGAAATTAATTAGGTAAAACCGACTTTTTAATAAAAAATATTAAACATTATGAACTAAAATATAGAACTGAGAAACTCAAAGCTTGTGAATAAAGTGTGCTCTATGAATCTGCGGAAGCTGCCGGGTGGCGCATCCCCCAGGCAGCAACGGAGTGATCGAGTGTCGGAATCGATGGATCCAATAGATGTCTTTGTTTACTATTTGCCACATGAAATATCGCCCTGAATCAGCATATTGCAACTAGCATAATCACCTAATTAGGCCCTGTAATGGATACTTTTTGCAATAAATAATTTGGGACTGTTATTCGGAAGAGTGCCCATTTTTAAACATTGCGATACCATGTATGGGATTTAATTTAGTGTAGAAATCTCTCGCGACCAAGTACTGCAATAGCATCCCCATGTTTATGAACCCGAGTACAGAATGGGCGACTCATTGCAAATTACGGAGAATTCAGCAGAATTAAACTTGCAACAGTGAACACTCCTATTTAAATTAACCACCTTCTTACTGGCTCAAACTAAAATTGACTAGTGCAATTCGATTATGAATAACGCTCAGTATTATTTGTAATTCAATTACAAATAACGCTCAGTATTATTTGTACGAATAATTCGATTACGAATAACGCCTCCCTTTTTATTTAGTTATTTTTATTTCTAGTTTGATATTTTTTTTAAAACTTAAGAAAACAATCCTAGGTAACAGTTAACAGTAATGCTGACAAAATGAAATCCAACAGTGTCTACATGGAGGAGCGGCTGGTCGAGTGGCTAGAATACCAGATTCTCCTTCAGGAGACCCGGGTTCGAATCCTAGGTAAGGTGTGGAGTTTTTTTTCTGTCGGGGGCAAAAAGAAAACTCTAACCTGCACAGTTTGCGACCACTGCACTAGCTAGGTGGCCTTAATTCCTCAGCTCAAGACCCCTACACCGCAAGGTATGATATTGGCAGTAATTGACAGTTATGACAGTGCCTACATGAAGTCTGCCTGTGTCAGTTATAAGAGGAGATACATTTATTTGTGTATTCACTACAGTGACAGGAAACTTTATTGTCCCTTATGATAAGCACAGTAGGTTATTATAGTGTTACTTTTGATGCTTCTCTGTGGCATTCAGTAACACCCATAAATTCACATTTCCCTTTAATTTATTTTCAGGTTACTGAGCAACTTAGAACTCTCTTAAAATGGCAGAAAGGCCAGAAGATTTAAATCTACCAAATGCTGTAGTTGCACGGATAATTAAAGATGCGGTAAGTTCAGCCATTCAAGTTTCCGGATCAATCGAAGTAATATATTATGTGGCTTACCTTTGTGTGAGTTTGTCTTCCGGCACTGGCATAATAGTACAAGCTGCCACAATTGATGACAAAGTGAGTGCAAGAATCTCCAATGCCAGCCCAGTCTTTGCCAGACTACAAGAATGTGTGGGACAGAAATGGAATAAGCCTGCAAACAAAGCTGAAAGTCTACAAAGCAGTTGTGTTATCCACACAGCCATATGCTTGTGAAACCTGAACTGTTTACCAGTGACACGCCAGGAAATTAAACCATTTTCACAGTCTGCCTAAGGAAGCTATTGAAGATTAAATGGGAAGGCAAGATCCCAGACACTGAACTCCTAGAAAGAGCGTCCATGCCCAGTATTCATACTCTACAAATGAAGAATCAGATTCGCTAGGTTGGTCACTTGACTCGCATACCAAATCACAGGCTCCCTGAACACATTTTTTACGGCCAGCTGCGCTGTGGTAAATGCTTCCAAGGTGGCCAGAGGAAATGCTTTAAAGACACTGAAGATCTCTCTAAAAGCTTTTGGAAAAAGAATACTACAGTCATATCTGACAGTTAAGAATTCACTTGATGGGTCTCCAGAAGAGCTGTGGGGGACTTGTGGCTTCATGAGAATGACATTGGGCTACTAAGAGTAGACATCCGAGCAGCTTTGGCATCAGTAACAACAAAATAAAATAACCTATTAACATGATGAATGTAGATGGAAGTACCAGTGCACAGATTAAGCTGAAGGTTAGCATGGCTAAATGGATAAGAACACTTCGTCTTAAACTTCCAGCGTGTTGATGTCAATAGCCGACTCAACCCCTGCACTGTTCAGTTGGACTAAAATGTTGACTTCTCGTCCTTGACTTGGGGGCGTAAATTTCAAGAACCTCTGAAGTCAAGAGTGGGTTCGTCTGATGGCGAGGGACACTGATAATAGGGAAAGCTATTCCACATGAAAAAATCAGTCCACTGGACTAGAAGTAGTAACACACGTGTGGATTATGCTTGAGTTCAAAGCGAGTGTGCATAAATAAAGTTTAAGCTTTCTATCTCAGAACTGACACATGCAGACTGCAGGGCAATATGTTGTCTGACTTATTGAATGAGTGTCCACAAGGAGATGGGAAATCAGAACCTTGATCGGGGCAGCTGGGCAATGTGTTGTCTGACTTCTATCTCAGAACTGACACATGCAGACTGCAGGGCAATATGTTGTCTGACTTATTGAATGAGTGTCCACTAGGAGATGGGAAATCAGAACCTTGATCGGGGCAGCTGGGCAATATGTTGTCTGACTTATTGAATGAGTGTCCACTAGGAGATGGGAAATCAGAACCTTGATCGGGGCAGCTGGGCAATGTGTTGTCTGACTTCTATCTCAGAACTGACACATGCAGACTGCAGGGCAATATGTTGTCTGACTTATTGAATGAGTGTCCACTAGGAGATGGGAAATCAGAACCTTGATCGGGGCAGCTGGGCAATGTGTTGTCTGACTTCTATCTCAGAACTGACACATGCAGACTGCAGGGCAATATGTTGTCTGACTTATTGAATGAGTGTCCACTAGGAGATGGGAAATCAGAACCTTGATCGGGGCAGCTGGGCAATGTGTTGTCTGACTTCTATCTCAGAACTGACACATGCAGACTGCAGGGCAATATGTTGTCTGACTTATTGAATGAGTGTCCACTAGGAGATGGGAAATCAGAACCTTGATCGGGGCAGCTGGGCAATGTATTGTCCTGACTTCTATCTCAGAACTGACACATGCAGACTGCAGGGCAATATGTTGTCTGACTTATTGAATGAGTGTCCACTAGGAGATGGGAAATCAGAACCTTGATCGGGGCAGCTGGGCAATGTGTTGTCTGACTTATTGAATGAGTGTCCACAAGGAATGGGAAATCAGAACCTTGATCGGGGCAGCTGGGCAATATGTATGGTCTGACTTATTTAATGAGTGTCCACAAGGAGATGGGAAATCAGAACCTTGATCGGGGCAGCTGGGCAATATGTATGGTCTGACTTATTGAATGAGTGTCCACAAGGAGATGGGAAATCAGAACCTTGATCGGGGCAGCTGGAACCTTGATCGGGGCAGCTGGGCAATATGTATGGTCTGACTTATTGAATGAGTGTCCACAAGGAGATGGGAAATCAGAACCTTGATCGGGGCAGCTGGGCAATGTGTTGTCTGACTTATTGAATGAGTGTCCACAAGGAGATGGGAAATCAGAACCTTGATCGGGGCAGCTGGGCAATGTGTTGTCTGACTTATTGAATGAGTGTCCACAAGGAATGGGAAATCAGAACCTTGATCGGGGCAGCTGGGCAATGTGTATGGTCTGACTTATTGAATGAATGTCCACAAGGAATGGGAAATCAGAACCTTGATCAGGGCAGCTGGGCAATATGTATGGTCTGATTTATTGAATGAGTGTCCACAAGGAGTTGGAAATCAGAACCTTGATCGGGGCAGCTGGGCAATGTGTTGTCTGACTTATTGAATGAGTGTCCACAAGGAATGGGAAATCAGAACCTTGATCGGGGCAGCTGGGCAATATGTATGGTCTGACTTATTAAATGAGTGTCCACAAGGAGTTGGAAATCAGAACCTTGATCGGGGCAGCTGGGCAATCTGTATTGTCTGACTTATTTAATGTGTGTCCACAAAGAGTTGGAATCAGAATCTTGAGCTGTGGTTGAGAAATTACAATGTCTGTCTGAAGCTCAGAAGGCACGGGTTTTGAATTCAACATAGGTCTGGAAATGGCCCAAGATGTATTGGTATTTATGTTACATGTCTCTCTGATGTCTTGGGTAGTTAGATAGCACACCTAGCCTTCCCAGATAAGGAGGTCCTGCATAGATGTGCACATAAACAATTCCACAGCAGTTAGATATGGTCACTGCCCTGACAAAATTGTTTGGAAACAAACACCAAACCTCAGGTCCGGTATGGCATCACATTGATGTTGGACAAAAGGATGTATTCATCCGACATACAGGACTTCACGCTGGAGTTCACAGCCAGCGAACACAAGCAAGCAAGCTAGCTAGCCTGTTACCTTCGATGGAATCTGTCTAGAGGCAGTAAACCTTACACAAATGCATGCTAAACCTGGACACACTGACCTTTGCGGTGCATAACTAGCTGTGACACTCACTATGAAAGAGGAGCAAAGAAGTTCTAGGAATGAGGCTGGCTCATCATCTGCCTTGAAACTTCAACCTTTTATGTTGCGTGTCCATGACATGACTTAACATGATGTGACATAACTTAACATAATGTGATATGACTTAACCTAACCTGATGTGACTTAACATAATGTGACATGACTTAGCATAATGTGACATGACTTAACATAACGTGACTTCTTGCAGATTCCAGACGGTGTCAACGTGTCCAAGGAGGCAAGACTGGCTATTTCCAAGGCTGCCAGTGTCTTTGTGCTGTACGCGACATCATGGTATGTGCTTATCACTTCGTTACATGTAGACTTCTTTGTAATGATGTTTATCTTTTAGGCATCTGGCCTTGACATTCATCTTGTTGTGATCGTATTGTTGATGACTACATGGTCACGCAAGTTCTCATGATGAACCCAACCACTGTTTTGTAGATTCTCTATAATTCCATACAGCTTGGAGTTTAAGGTTGATTTAGTGGACCAGTATATATGTACATAGTAAAGCAGAGAGATGAAATCTTAGTATGGTTTTATTCAGTCTGTATTGTGCTCTATTCTGAGGCCATTAGTGGCCTGAATTTCTTAAAGCTCTTACCATATGTTTTCTTATTTTATCTATCTATCTTGTCCCCAATTTTTGTCTACAGTGCTACTAAGTAGCTGTATGATTCCACCTTGAAGTGAGGTTTCACCAAGGAAGATCATGTTATCATCTTTTTATTTATTCTCATCTTGTCTTTCCCCTATGAATTTTCCAACTTGGTTGTTTTGATCTCACATCCAGGGTGTTTAATTTTTCTTGCATCTTTTCAACTGTTTATGAACTCTTGTGCTGATATCGTTCCAAGATGCAAGACTTCCTAGAATCTTCTCTTTTGCTCTCTGCCGTCATCTCTTTTCTATTACTCTTAGCAGTTTTTTCATTATATTACACACAGCTCTTCTCTGTTTGTGAGATAGGCTTAGAGTTGTGACTGGTATCTTCTGTTTGGTATAGTCCATGTAATCTCAGTGCAAAGGCTGACTCAGTAGTTTCCTTGCTTATTCCAGTTGCATAGTGGAAAGGCAGACAGACATTCATAATGATGTGTTTATACAGTCTGTTAAACCTCACCCTGAAGTGAAGAATAATGACCCATCCCTGCTGGTCAGTAGTGTAGTAGTGACCCTTGGGTTGATTCTCTGCCTGACAACCTCGATAGCTGTCTTTTTCCTTAAAGTGTGGGACTTTGTCCTATTTTATTCACATTTTCTTTTGTTTTGCAAGTTTTCTGAACATTTAACACCAGACTGAATCAGTCTTTATGATTGCCTATAAATTTATTCTTTGGAAATTAGTGTGGTGGTTTCCTCTTACCTTCCACACGCCTGATATAGAATGAGCTAAAAGCCGTCTCTACTGTGAACTATATCACAGTTAACCTTTTTAAGTGTTATTGCTTCGTTTTGTTTAAAGCTGTATGCTTGATGTGAAGTTTCATTTTTCACAAAATTTGTTTTGTTTTGTTGCAGTTCCAACAATTTTGCTCTGAAGAACAAACGAAAGACCATCACAGCTCAGGACATACTGAGTGCCATGGAAGACATGGAGTTTGAGCAGTTCATAGAACCACTTCAGCAATGCCAAGAAGGTGAGTGCTCTCTTCTTTCCCCACCATTGAGTGTCTTTTGAAGAATATGAAATTTCACAGCTTGTGGTTGAGGTAGTTGTGATTGGCCGAATGGGTAAGATTGCTTGTTCTTAAACATCTGATGTGCTCATGCCGAGGTAGCGGGTTGAACCCCTGCACCAGTCAGTTGGACTAAAATGTTGACTACTTCTCCTTGACTTGGGGATATAAATTACAAGTACCTCTGAAGTAAGATTATGTTTGAAGTCAAATTGTGTTTGCCTGACTAGGGACACTGGTAACACGGAAAGCTAACCCACATGCAAAAATCAGTCCATTGCATAGAAATGGTAGCACATGTATGGACTACGCTTGTGTTAAAAAAGCGAGCGAACATATTTAAAAAATAAAGCTTGTGGTTCTGTTAATTAATATTAGGGGATGTTTCTAAGGAGTCGCCGTTATTGTACACTGTACAACCTTCATGTAAAACATCACAATGGCTTGGAAAGAACACTGATGGCAGACATGGTTTGTAAAGAGTCACGGTTATTGTACATTGATGCCTTCATGTAAAACATTACAATGGCTTGGAAAGAACAGTGATGGCAGACATGGTTTCAGAAAAAGTGACAGGAATTGACCAGCATGCAAATGGACACAGGACATTGCAGACATCTTGGGCATAAAAATGCATCAGGCCAGAGAACTGTAAAGGGGTCAAGAATATTTTTGGCGGGATGTGGTGACGTTTTACAACAGACCTGCTACATGACGTTGATGACCTTGCCTTCATAAGTGATTCATTTTTCTCCAGTAGATAACACAAGGAGAATCTCAGTGCAGCGCACAAAAGATACGAATACACAACATAAAATCATTTTAGTTTTTGTTTGTGGTCAAGGATCACTCATTGCACATGTTTATCTCCTTATGTGCCAGAACTCCTCCCATAGATCACACAAGAATCTCAGCACAGTTCACGGACGCTGTGGCATCAGCGATGATACCATTGTATGTATATCAAAGCCACTGCACTGCAGTGGCACCTGGCCGTCTTGGCAGACAATAGTTTGTCACATTGTACTTCATAAAGGCTTAGTAACTACAACCCATGGTGTGGTGGGAACCAGGGATGGAGTTATACCTCTCTTCACAACACAAAGCCTGGACTGAATTGTAGAGACCATGTGTTGCCCATGCAGCATGATCCCTCTCTTGGCCTGCCTAGTTTACTCCAGAGAAAAGGTCACACCAAGACATCTGGAATCAACCAGAATCAACCATACTATACATACTCATTTCTGCATAGGTTTTATGACTTTTGAAATTTAGTCTGAACAGCTGCCTATTTGGCTTGTTCTTGCTCAGGGATATTCAGCTTGCACACATTTCCTCCAAGTTTTTGGCACTTCTCTGAGAAAACCAGATATTCGATCCTCAATACTAGGATAGGAGAGGGTATACCATCCTTTCCTCATTGGTTTCGACCTACATACCATCCTTTTCTCATTGGCTTAAACCTACACGGTCCACTCTGAATCAAACCAGGTTTGTACAAACCAGAGGCAGGCGTTGTTACCTCAAGGCTAGTTCGCACCCTTGAAAAATCCATCACGTGAAACAAATCCCAATTATAATCCAGAAGGGTTGGACAGGTTGTTACTTTCTTATTTAACGGAAAAATAAGAACTGCATGAGCTACATATTGCACCAGTGAGGCCCAGAATTGGGCATATGCAGGTGCTAAAAATACTTCCATCATCATAATCAATGTCTTGCTGACAGACTTGGATTTAATCTTCTCATGTGCTTAAAAAAAAGACAGACTTTCTAGTATTTCTGAAAGCTGCCATAAAAGTTGATAATGAAGTAGGCCATCATGAGCCTTTCTTGATAGGCTGATATTGACCTACTTCATTATCAAATTTTATTCTAGCTTGTTGTTTCCAGTATATATTTAGTTTACAAGTCTAAGGTCCTTCCCATCAATTTGCAGATCTGCAAGCTTCTTTTTCATGTTGACATGTCTTGATGGAAAACCTTTTGTTTTT
>JACEFZ010016806.1:0-28580 GCA_014155875.1 Cepaea nemoralis | reverse complement strand
AATTTACACTTCATATAAATATTTACATCTTACCCAGTTTCCAGTTGAATCATTCAACAATAACCACACATTGATACAGCGATATAGAGTAAACATTTTAAAATCAGTAATCTCCTACACATTTCACTATGTTATCGGCACATTACTAATGTTACTTTTAACTTTACACTGTTAACAACTGTAATATTTTAAGATGTCAAATAGTTTCTAATACGACGGTGCATAGTCTACTAATACGACGGCACACAATCTAATTATAATTATTCAAATGTTTTTGTCTGAAGACATTCGGTGAGTAACTATGCGGTCCCCTGTTAACAAACTTAACGGTTCGGAGTTAAAATCGCTCACACAGTACTAGACCACGTTTTTCTCGGCACAGATCCAGTATGTTTTTCCTATTTATCAACGTTTGCCTTTCTATTGTCGCTGGTCAAATTCTCTAGATTTCATTAACAATAGTATTAACACTTTCAATCCAACAGTCACTGATTTATGGCGATTCTGTTTCTTGTGCATCTAGCTGTAAATTCAGCTCGAAACATCTACCCACGTAGTCTGTTATATAACAGACATTACATAAGGTTGGGAAGGGTTACATAAGGTTGGAATTCCCTTCACGTGTTATGACCTAGTTGTCTTCCCTGAATTTAATAAAAATAAACGTGTCTCACGCACAACAAACTATCGTACGGGTGTGAGCTCCATCATATGTAGGCCACTCCATGACACAAGCATGCGTGTAAACTGTTGTCAGTGAGGTCGTGATTGTGAGTGACTATATGTGTATGCGAAGGAGTGTGTATATTGTGTTATTGGGCGGGTGCATAACTGTCTGAGTCGGGACAAATGATGTAAGTATGCATGCGGGTATGTATGTGTGCTTGTGTGTTTATGAATGTGCGTGTGTACCTGTGTCTGCCTGTCTCATAACATGGACATATGCATTGTTTATGTTTCAACTATTCACTTGACAATGTTTTGTTTTTTTTCACTGTGAGAATGAAACACGCACAATTGGAAAAATTAAGTTGAGTGATTGGAAAGGCGAAATGTACAACGCGCCTGCGTGATAAATTTGTGGCACTTTCAAAATAGAGTTACTTCTATCTATCTATCTGCCGGCTTCCTGCCTAGAGGTTAGCGCTTTTCTCCGTAATCTCGTATACTCTCGTAGTAACGTGACGACGGTGATAATCAGCAGTGGTTCGAATCGCGTCGGTAACTTACGGGGTATGTGAGCCGGCCGCTCAGAAAGCAATGGCAAACTACTGACGTAATCTTGCCAAGAAATCAACAATCAGCTGAAAGATGCTGATGTTGACAGCGATGTCCTATTAAAGGATATGCAAACATTTTATTTTTATCTATCTATCTATCTATCTATCTCTCTATCTATCTATCTATCTATCTATCTATCTATCTATCTATCTATCTATCTATCTATCTATCTATCTATCTATCTATCTATCTATCTATCTATCTATCTATCTATCTATCTGTCTGTCTGTCTGTCTGTCTGTCTGTCTGTCTGCCTGCCTGCCTGCCTGCCTGCCTGCCTGGCTGGCTGGCTGGCTGGCTGGCTGGCTGGCGGGCTGGCTGGCGCTGGCTGGCGCTGGCTGGCTGGCTGGCTGGCTGGCTGTTACAAAATGTTACACAAGTTACAAAATGTATATGTACAATTTTTCTCCAGTTTCTTTACAATTTTGCGACAATGCTCTCGACAATCGTCACTGTATGTGTGTGTAAAGTGTGGGAGTTTGATCATAATAGTAGGTTGGAGGATGGGGGATGTGTGTGTGGGTGGATTCGTGATGTTTGTGGGTGGGCTCAGGATGTGTCGGTGGTCGGGGTGGGATTGTGTGTGTGGGTGGGGAATTTCTGTGTGGGTACGTGCGGGATGTATGGGTTGGCGGGGAGATGTGTGTGTGTGTGTGTGTGGATGGCGATGTGTGTTTGGCTAGGTGGTTGTGGGTGAGTGAGTGGAGGAGGACATGTTGCTGGATGATTGATGGTGGGTTGTGGGATGGGTGGGGGATATATGTGTGGGTGGGGATATGTGGTGGGTAGGAGATGTGTGCAGGTGGGGGTTGTTGTGTGTTTGGGAGTGTGGTGTGTGGGTGAGGGATGTGTATGGGTATGGGATGTTTGGGTGGATGGGTGGGGAGTGTGTGTGTGGGTGAATGTGTGTGGGGAATGTGTGTGTGTTGGGGGAGGAGTGCGTGATGGGTGTGGGTGATGGATTTGGGGATGTGTCTGTGGGTGGGGGATATGTCTGGCTGGGTTGGGGTGTGTGTGTGGCTGGATGGAGGATGTATGTGTGGGTAGTGAGAGTGATTGTAGTTGGGGGATGTGTGGATGGGTAGGAGATGTGTGGGGAGATGTGTGTGTGGGTGAGGGATGTGTCTTTGAGATGTGTGTGGGTATGGTGTGTGTGGGAGGGGAGCTGGGTGTGGATGAAGGATGTGGTGTGTGGGTGGGTGGGTCGGGTGTGGTGGGTGTGCGGGTGGTGAAGGATGTGTGTGAGGGTGGGGGATGTGTGTTTAGATGGGTGGTTGGGGTGTGTGAGTGTGGGTGGGTAGATAGGAGATGTATGTTTTGATGAAGTGGGTGAGGGATGTGTGGGTGTTAGTGGTTGAGGGATAAGTACGTGTACTAGGTATGTGTGAGGGATGAGTGTATGGGTAGGGATGTGTGTGTGGGTTGTGTCTGTGCGTGGATGGGAGGTGTGTGTTTGTGAATGGGGGTTGTTTTGGTGGGTGGGGATGTGTGTGAGGGATGGTGTTTGGGTGGGGAGATTGTGCGTGTGGGTGGGGATGTGTGTGTATATGTGTATGGGTGTGTGTGTTAAGGGATGTGTGACTGGGGGATGGGTGGGTGGAGGATGTGTGGTTGGGTAGAGGATGTGTGGGTGGGTGATTGTATATGAGTAAGGGTGTGTTGTTAAGGGATGTTTGGTTGGGGGATGGGTGGGTAGAGGATGTGTGGGTGGGTAGAGGATATGAGGGTGGGTGAGTGTGTTTAGGTTAGGAGATGGTGGGGGATGCTTGTAGGGGTGGGCTCGGGATCTGTGAGTGGGCTGGGGGAGATGGGAGATTAGCCCGGCCGGCAGACAGACAGACAGACAGACAGACAGACAGACAGACAGACAGACAGAGAGACAGACACAGACAGACAGACAGACAGATAGATAGATAGTCTTTCAAAGGGTTAAGAATTGGGCACGCTGGCCCGTCTATCATTCTGCCCTTCTATCATTCTATTTTCATACATTATTTTATTCATGCATCATTCAAGGCTAACAGAGAACAGCAACAATATAAAAGATATGCATTATAAAGGCATGGGCAAAATGCGAACATTCATACTACACGGCTCAGTAATATTAGATAATGGTGTGACACTTGTTATTAGCTATGTTGAGTATACAGGTCTACCAAAATGGGATGGCTGTTATACTAGGGTTTTGTTATTATTATCCCCCCCCCCCCCTCTCCTTTCTGCCAAGGGTATTTCCTGCACAATGTGACATGAACATTACATGATGAAGGTAAAATGAAAAAGGCGGGTTTTGGGTCTTCGTGTGCCCTCTGTGTTTTTTCCCTTTGTTTTTGTTTACCTCTGTGTTCATTGCCACTGTGTTTGTTTACCTTTCTGTTTGTTTACCTCTGTGTTTGTGTGTGGTGTATGGTAGTGTATTGCATATGTTAGTACGGTGTGTGAATTAGTGTGTTGTATATGTTATTGTGTGTGCTTTAGTTTGTTGCATATGTTAGTGTGTTGTGTGTTAGTGTGTTGTATATGTTTGTGTTGTTGCATGTGTTAGTGTGTTGTGTGTTACTGTGTAATGTTTGTTGCGTGTTTTATGTGTTAGTGTGTTGTATATGTTAGTGTGTCATGCGTGTTAATGTGTCGAGTGTGTTAGCGTGTGGTTATGTTAATGTTCCTTTTTGTTAATGTGTCGTGTGTGTTGGTGTGTTGTGTGTTAGTGTGTGGTGTATGTTCGTGTGTTGTGTGTCGTGTGTGCTGTTTTGTTGTGTGTGTTAGTGTGTGTTAGTGTGTCGAGTATGTTAGTTTGTCGTGTGTGTTGGTGTGTTGTGTGTGTTAGTTTGTGTCAGTGTGTGGTGTATGTTAGTGGGTCCTGCGTGTTGGTGTGTTGTGTGTTAGTGTGTGGTGTATGTTCGTGTGTCGTGTGTGCTGGTTTGTTGTGTGTGTTAGTGTGTCGAGTATGTTAGTTTGTCGTGTGTGTTGGTGTGTCCTGTGTGTTGGTGTGTAAGTGTGTGTTAGTGTGTTGTGTATGTTAGTGTATCCTGTGTGTTGGTGTGTAAGTGTGTGTTGTGTGTTTTTGTGTGTTGTACGTGCGTCGTGTATGTTTATTTGCCTGCCGTGTGTGTGTGTGTGTGGTGTGTGTGTGTGTGTGTGGTGTATTTTCGTGCGTCGTGTATGCCTGTAGTGTGTTTGTGTGTTTGCGTGCGTGGTGTATATTTATATGCCTGCGGTGTGTGTGTGTGTGTGTGTGTGTGTGTTTACGTGGGTCGTATATGACTGATGTGTGTGTGTGTGTTTGTGTGCGCGTGTGTATGTGCGCGTATGTATGTGTGTGTGTGTGTGTGTGTGTGTGTGTGTGTGTGTTTACGTGGGTCGTATATGACTGATGTGTGTGTGTGTGTTTGTGTGCGCGTGTGTATGTGCGCGTATGTATGTGTGTGTGTGTGTGTGTGTGTGGGTGTTTGCGTACCCCGTATGTGTCTATGTATTTCTCATGCGTACATGTGTATATTTGCATGGTTGCTTGTGTTGTATTTGTTTTCGTAGTGATATACCGTATGTTTGTATGGACTGTGTACCTGTGTTTGTCTGCTTGCCGTATGTATTTGCGTGTGCCGAGTATGTTTGTGTGTGCCGAGTATGTTTGTGTATGCCGTATGTATTTGCGTGTGTCGAGTATGTTTGTGTATGCCGTATGTATTTGCGTGTGTCGAGTATGTTTGTATGTGCCGTGTGTATTTGTGCGTGCCGTGTGCCTCTCTCTCTCTATTTATCTGTGTGATTTGCGTCTCTTTGCATATCTAGGATGCTGTGATAGACATGTCGAGGTTGCGGCCTCCAGCAATATCTCACATCTGTGAACTCATTGAGCGTGTCCCTCCCTGGTAACCCTGCCGCACCAAGCCACTCGTCCTAGATTTCAGCTGCTGGTTTATGTAAGCTTAGCCGTCCTTGGCTGGCAGGTAGGCACTGCGTGGTGTGTGTATGTGGGTGTGTGTACGTGTAAGGGTATGTTTTTTTTTTTTTTTTTTTCGCTTTTCCATCCTGTTTCAGGATATTGCGGTCAACACCAGCATCTTTCAGCTGTATGTTGATTCCTAGGCTAGATTACGCTCATCAGCACGCCACGACTTTCTGAGCGACCGGCTCCATACTCTCATAAGTCACTTTTGCGATTCGAACCACTGCTAATTCTTGTCGCGTCACGTGACGAGAGTATTCGGGGTTAGCGGAGAAAGCTGCTAACCCCTCAGCCATGTAAAGGTGAGGGTGTGTGAGTGTGTAGTGTGTGGGTGTGTGGATGTTTGTGAGTGTTTGTTTGGGTTGTTGTAAGTCCTAACAAGACCGAGTTTTAACTCTTAACTCGATACATTGCCGTGCACGTTGTCTGTGCCCTGAAAATAAACACACATGTATTGTTTGGAAGGCACAGAAGTAGAAGAAATAAATGGGGATTAGAGGACAAACTAGACAACATTAACAATTGAAAGCTAAAGTTAGCGACTGGGATATTTTAGAGGTGTCTAGTTCGATGAAGTACACTTGTTCCTGCAGCGAGGCGCTGTCGTCATTTATAGGTGACAGGTTCGAATCCCAATAGCTTTAAATGTTTAATGTTGTCTAGTATGTCCTCTAGTCTGCCCACTTCTTTCTTCTATTACCATGAGCTTCAGACAGACATGTGTGTTTATTCCTATGCTGACTTATTGGACTCAAGCGGTCCCCCATTTGAGATTTATGTGTATTATAAGATCTGAAAAGGGTGAACCCATCCGACTTCAGAGGTACTTGTAATCTTCGTCCCCAGGTCAAGGACGGGAAGTCAATATTGACTACAGCTGAGAAGTATATGGGTTGAACTCGTTACCTCAGCATCATCGCACAGGATGTTTAAGAACGAGTGCTCTTATCTATTCGGCCACGCTGACCCCAGGATTGAGATAATTTATACTTCCCTCCCGACCCGATACAGAAGTGCCATCGCCATAGAAGCTATTGTGCGGAGTTCTGATTCCCCTAGGGAGCAGTGGTAGCGTAGTGGCTAGGCGCTCCATTGGTAGCGTAGTGGCTAGGCGCTCCATTGGTAGCGTAGTGGCTAGGCGCTCCATTGGTAGCGTAGTGGCTAGGCGCTCCATTGGTAGCGTAGTGGCTAGGCGCTCCATTGGTAGCGTAGTGGCTAGGCGCTCCCGTGGTAGAAGCTCTCGACTAAACTAAGAACTCATTACCTTCTCCACACCAAGAACAAACTCATTCCCCTCTCCAAACTAAGAACTTACTCATTCCCTTCTCCAAACTTAGAACGTACTCATTCCCCTCTCCCAATTAAGAACTCATTCCCCTCTCCAAACAAAGAACTTACTCATTTCCCCTCTCCAAACTAAGAACTTACTCATTCCCCTCTCCAAACTAAGAACTTACTCATTCCCCTCTCCAAACTAAGAACTCATTCCCCTCTCCAAACTAAGAACTTACTTTTTCGTTCTCCAAAATAAGATCTCATTCCTCTCTCCAAACTAAGAACTTATTCCTCCCTCTAATCTAAGAAAGAACTCAATTCTATCTCCAAACTCACTCCTCTCTCCAAACTAAGAACTCATTCCTCTTATAAAACTAAGAACTTACTCATTCCCTTTTCTAAACTAAGAATTTAATCATTCCCCATTTTAAACTAAAAACTCATTCCCCTCTCCAGACAAAGAACTTACTCACTCCCCTATCCAAACCAAGAACTCATTCCCCTCTCCAACTAAAAAATTACTCATTCCGATCTGCAAACAAAGAACTCAATCCCCTCTTCCTAAGAATTTACTCATGCCCCTCTCCATACTAAGAACTTACTCATTCCCCTCTCCAGACTAAGAATTCATTCCCTTCTCCAAACTAAGAACACTTACCCCTCTCCAAACTAAGAACTCACTCCCCTCTCCACACTAAGAACTTAATCATTACCGACTCAAAAAATAAACATTCACATCAAACCACCACGGCGTCCTCTCCAAACTAAGAACTCGTTTCTCTCTCCAAACTAAGAACTATTTTTCCTCTCCAAACTAAGAACTTACTCATTCCCCTCTCCAAACTAAGAACTCATTCCCCTCTCCAAACTAAGAACTTACTCATTCCCCTCCCCAAACTAAGATCTCATTCCTCTCCCCAAACTAAGAACTTATTACTCTCTTTAATCTAAGAACACATTTCTATCTCTAAACTCACTCCTCTCTCCAAACTAAGAACTCATTCCTCTCAGAAAACTAAGAACTTACTCGTTCCCCTCTTTAAACTAAGAATTTACTCATTCCCCTCTCTAAACTAAAAACTCATTCCCCTTTCCAAAATAAGAACTTACTCACTCCCCTCTCCAAACTAAGAACTCATTCCCCTCTCCAAACTAAAATCTTACTCATTCCGCTCTGCAAACCAAGAACTCAATCCCCTCTTCCTAAGAATTTACTCATGTCTCTCTCCATACTAAGAACTTACTCATTCCACTTTCCAGACTAAGAACTCATTCCCTTCTCCAAACTAAGAAGTCTTACCCCTCTCCAAACTAAGAACTCATTTCCCTCTCCAAACTAAGAACTTACTCATTCCCCTCTCCAAACTAAGAACTCATTCCCCTCTCCAAAATAAGAACTTACCAATTCCCCTCTCCAAACTAAGAACTTACTTGTTCGATCTCCAAACTAAGATCTCATTCCTCTCTCCAAACTAAGAACTTATTCCTCTGTCTAATCTAAGAACTCATTTATATCTCCAAACACACTCCTCTCTCCAAACTAAGAACTCATTCCTCTCATAAAATTAAGAACTTACTCCTCCCCCTCTCTAAACTATGAATTAACTCATTCCCCTCTCTAAACTAAAAACGCATTCCCTTCTCCAAACTAAGAACTTACTCACTCCCCTCTCCAAACTAAGAACTCATTCCCCTCTCCAAACTAACAACTTACTCACTCCCCTCTCCGCACTAAGAACGTACTCATTCCCCTCTCCAAATTAAGAACTCTTTCCCCTCTCCAAACTACGAACTCATTCCTCTCTCCAAACTAAGAACTTAATCATTACCGTCTCAAAAATAAACATTCACATCAAACCACCACGGCGTCCTCGAGGGGTAAAAGTGTACATAAAAACCTAAATTTCACCCTCCTAAACAGTAAAAACAAATGCAACAGTCATTTGAAAATATGCTGGAAGGCCGCCTGAAACCTAATGCGAAAGCTAAACAGGATGCGGAAACAGAACGGAGAGCCTTAAAGGACATAATTTTCAATACTGCTATGGAAATCCTGGGCCCAGGCGCCCCCCCCCCCCCCCCCCCCCCCCCCCTCCCATCCCCCGAAAGCATTAAGACAGGTTTGATGAAAATTCCGATATCAACCAATTGCTGGCCGAGAAGCATTTTCTCCATAAGGCATATTTGAATAGCCGAAGTCAACATAAAAAAATGCCTTCAGTAATATCCGAGAGTAGTGCAGCAGAAACTTCGGCACATGCGGGACTCCTGGCTGAGCAACACAGCTGATGAGATTCAAACCTTTGCTGACAGACATGATATTAAAAACTTCTGTGATTCACTGTGAGCGGTTTATGGTCCTACATCACCAAGCATAGTTCCCCTCCTCAGTGCAGATGGGGGACCGATAAAGAAAGACATCCTTCAACGCTGGGCAGAGCATTTCAGCAGCATCTTAAAAGCAAACTCCTCCTTCAATGATGAAACCATCAAGTGCCTTCTTCAAGTCCCCACTAATGATACACTTGATGACCTGCCATCCATTGTTGAAGTAAACAAAGCCATTCAGCAACTTTCCAGTGGAAAGGCGCCTGGTCCTGGCTCCATCCCATCAGAGATATACAAGGCAGGTGGGCCGGTTCTAAGAAAGCAGCTTGACAAAGTCTTTACAAACATAAGGGTGAACGAGACCATGCCACAAGATTTCAAGAACGCGTCAATAGCCCACCTTTACAAACGTAAAAGAAACAGCCAATCCTGTGACAACCACAAAGGTATCTCCTTGATCTCATTTGAAGGGAAGATACTCGGAAGAAATCTTCTCAATCGCCTCACAGTCCATCTCGACCAAGGTCCTCTTCCTGAGAGTTAATGTGGCTTCAGGAAAGAGCGAGGAATGGTTGACATGATTTTCGCTGGAAGGCAGCTGCAAGAGAAATATCAGTAACATAACTCTGAACTGTTCTCTACTTTCATTGATCTTACCAAGGCTTTACATACAGTCAGCATAGACGGACTGTGAAAGATATGACGAAATATGACTGTCCACTAAATGTTTGTCCAAATAGTGCGGCTATTTCATGATGGTAAGCAGGCAAGAGTACACGAAAATTGTGAACTGTTTGAGTCCTTTCCTGTCACCAATGGAGTCACAGAAAGGATGTGTCCTGGCATCTACACTGTTCAGCCTCATTGTTTTAAACTATGCTAATAAATACCTTAGAGAACAACCACATTGAAATAGCCATCAACTACCGCATGGATGGACAGTTGTTCAATCTCAGAAGTTTGAAAGCTAAAACCAAAACTAACAGCGACACCGTCAGAGAGTTTCTGTTTGCTGATTGCACTCTATATACCAATTCAGAGGCAGACACGCAACACAACGTTTCAGCTTTCTCATATGCCTGTGCCAACTTTTGGCTCATTATTTGGAGAAGACTGTAGTTATGTTCCAGCCAGCTCCAGGGATTAATCACAACGTGCCGAATATCAAATTGAATAATCATAGACGTGTTGTGGGCCGGTCTCTCTGGTCTAGAGGTTACACGACACTCTCCGTAATCTCGTATACTCTCGTAAGTAACGTGACGTTGATCGAGAATTTGTAGCGGTTCTCTCCGCGTCGGTAACTTAGAGGGTAGTGAGCCGGTCGTTCAGAAAGCAATGGCAAACTACTGAGCGTAATCTTGCCAAGAAATCAACAATCAGCTGAAAGATGCTTATGTTGACAGCGATGTCCTGTAAAGGATATGCAAAAAAAAAAAATGTTGTGGACACATCACCTATCTTGGCAGCACGTTGATGACGAAGTGAATGCAAGAAATCTACAAGGCCAGCGCGGCCTTTGTGTCGCGTGTCTTCCCTGGGGGAAGTGGAATCAACAAGCACACTTTTTAATTCCCTATCATCAGCTTGAGCTTCTGCCAGACCTTTGTCTACAAACCCCCTTTCAGTCTTTGGATTACTATCTCTCTCACTTCTTACCATAAGACAATACCCCTTTTCATATTCCTCCAGAACATACCCACACAACTCTGGCTTCTAACAAATGATAAAATAATTTAATGTAGAAAAGTGTCACGTGTGTGCAATGTATGTGTACAGTATTCTGTGGTAGGTATAGTCTATCGTGTATGTGAGATACGACCAGTCAGTTCAGGATCAGAGTCAACTTTCATCATCGTGCTCCGGCCATACAACTGCACAACATCACAAGATCAGAGGGAGCTCACCAGATGAAGCGTCTCTCCGGTCAGTTGTCGATTTTCTCCCCGTTAATCGTGGATAGTTTGGATGCTTGGTCACCAATGTGTGATTTGGTTAATTACTGTCCATTAGTTCGACACACACGGTGAAACATATATCCAATACAATCCAGTGACGTAAGAACATAAGCACTGGTCTAGTAACATCTCTACAAAACACTACTGTCATTCGATCTACTAAATGTTTCCTGTCTTTTCGGAAAAATGTTACTCAGTTATCTTCTTCACCATCCTATGACTCTCCTTGTAACTGTCATAGTTAATAACTCAGTTGTTTTTGGGAATGCAACCACTGACAAGGCACTCTCCCCATGATTTACTATCTATACTTAGAAGAGACCATGAGGTGTTGGACCTTCCTTGTGGAACAGGGTCCAATTGTCGAGGTCAGTTAGCAACTGCACCAGGTTACTGCCATTTTCCTCATCTCTGAGTTGTAGGTAATTTCCCTGATCTAGTAGAACCTATCGAAGAGAGAACACCCGGTGAGAGAAACCCGATTCAGACCTATTATATGTGAGTGTAGGCCGAAGGCCGTACTCAGACATTAATATCTAGATCCTCATAGAACTAAACTCTGGCATAAGACAGAGGAGTTCATCACATTGGTCTGAGACGTGGTAAGAGAAGGAAAGACCAAAGGAAAAGCACATAAACCCCAGTAGACCCCCCCTACCGAATATCCTACCATTGACATTTCCTTTATCCCTCCAACCACCCTCAATCTCACTGAATATCATCCCACGACATTAGCGTTAACCTGCCGAGTTAAACTATATATTACTCGACCTAGTTTAATCAACACATCAGCCTACTGCTGCCGACGCTCCTATAATAAGTTTCCACAATGCCCTCATCACTACGCTCGACTCCAAGAATCGCCTCATTAATATAATACCTTATGCGAACAATTTCCTTCTCCTGAATCGAAACTACGAATTCACACTAAGGATAAATGTCCATCGACTTCAATCAATATTGGACACTGCAGTTTCTTTTCTTGTTCAGACGGGAATAAAAAAAATCCTTCACTCCGTTTTCACAAACCCTGGCGCACTGATCGCAATTTAGTTATTTTCAGCAGCAGAGAATTTTGCCTGAATGACGTCACTGACTTGGCCGGCAACCAAGTTAACCGGGCGCCCCCTCTCTCATCTTTAGATCCGGGTAAAAAAAAAAAACATACCGACGTGTCTCCTTTGATCCGGGGAAAATCTCAAAGAATCCTGGCCGTGTTTTATCCGGGAAAAGCTTTTCCCCCACCAACAAAGAGCCGCAGCGGTTAGAAACGGCTGTCTCCGACAATCTATCATGCTGGTTCGACATGTCCGGTAATACCGTAACACTTTGGCAGACTGCACAAGAATCTGTGGGACAGAAAGGGTCTGCAAACAAAGCTGACAGTCTTCAAAGCCGTCGTATTATCCACACTGATATATGCTTGTGAATCATGGACTGTTTATCAGCGACACATTAGGAAATTAAACCATTCCCATACAGTCTGCCTTAGGAAGCTATTGAAGATTATATGGCAAGACAAGTTCCCAGACACTGAAGTCCTAGACAGAGCGTCCATGCCCTGCATCCTCACTCTACTAATGATGAATCAGATTCGCTGGGCTGGTCACTTGACTGGCATGCCAGATCACAGGCTCCCTAAACGTTTTCTTTTACGGTCAGCTGCATTGTGGTAAACGCTCACATGGCGGCCATAGGAAACGCTTTAAAGACACTCCAAAGATCTCACTAAAAGCTTTTAGAATTCATCATGACACTTGGGAAATTGCTACCAAAGACCGAAATTCGTGGCGTACATCATTACGCAAGAGTGCAGTCACTTGTGAAGCAAACAGGACTGCATGAACTGTGAAGAAAAGGCTGGACAGAAAAATCACTGCAGGATATCCTCCTCCTGGAAGGTCAAGAATTCTTTGTCCACATTGTCAAAGAATATTTCGAGCCAAAATAGGTAATATCAGCCATCTTAGAACTCACAACTCCAGATTTTCAACCGCACTGGATGAAATGAATGTCATCATCATTCTTGATGAAAAAACAACAAGAGCAATATATATATATATATAGTATCATATATTGCGTGCAGCAGTCTGGTGACGTGGTCTATTCCTTATTCTTCTAAGGCATTGATCATTTCTGTTGTAATGTGCCAATTTTCATATGGTTAATGGGCATTCTGAACTCCCATCTTCGAAATTGATTATTAATATTCCAAATACCATACAGTTCTTCTCGTGTATCATTATAAAGGTCTTTCACTAATCTAGCAACACATCATAAATCTGATCTTTTTCTATTATGATTTAGCCATCGTATGATTTTAGGCAACCTGTTGATATGTGTGTTCTTTTGTTAGTAATGTCATTTATTCTATTGTGCATTAATTTGGTATTACGTGTAGTGTGCTGGTTTTCAATTTCCCTCATGTCATGCTTCTTTTGTCTCTCTGCGTTGTTTCCTAATGTTCCTGTGAGTCTCTTCATTTTTTCGTGGTTATGTTTGTTATTTCTTCTTATTTCCATGAGATTTCACATGACTTCCATGTCATCCATTTCTTACGCCCCATCATCTTTATTTTTGGGATGATTGTTTCTGCAGCTTGGTTGATTGATTTCTTTGATAACTCCCATTGGTCGCTGACATCATGAAATAATATTTCTATATGACTCTTGCAAGTCGACAATGTCTATCCCCAGTCTGAGTAGTTCATTGTTTATCACTGCAGTTTTGCGGGTATCGTTAGTCTCGTTTAGATCGTCTGAGATGCCAGGGGTCATGGTTCTGACGTTCCATGTTCTCACCCTTACTGCCATAAAGAACAGTACTAAGGACACAGGCTTGATAGACAACGACTTTTGCTTTGGCAGTAAGCTTCCCGTTCTCCTAGACTCTTTTTCTTAACCTGTTCATTGTTGTTGCTGCCTTCCCAACCCTGATGTTGATTTCCTGGTCTCTAGGGATAATTTGCTATTTACCTCTGATCCTAGATATGTAAAATGGTCTATTATCTCTAGTTCGGCGTCGTCAATAAAGATTGATGGTACCCCATTTGCACCTTAACATAATCTGTGTCTTCTTTTTGCGAATTGTTAAACCAAATTCAGAACAAGCATTGGAGTATGCAGATAGTAGATGTTGTAATGCTTCCTCACAGTGGGTCGTAATTGCAACATCATCTATAAAAAGCAACTCTCTGATCAGTACCCGCCTAATTTTGGTCTTGGCCTTCCATCTCTGAGCATTGTAGAGGCTGCCATCTGAGCGTGAGTGAATGTTTATACTACCATCCTGATCACGAAAGGTATATTTCAGTAGAAGTGAAAAGTATATTCCAAAGAGGGTGGGAGCTAGTACACAACCTTGCTTAACTCGACTCTTGATTTAAAACTCTTCTGAAGTTTTACCATCAAACTTGATCATACCCTTCATGCCTGTGTGGAACGATTCCACAATGGACAGAAGAGTTGGTGGGCAGCCAATCTTCTTTAGGGCCTTGAACAGACCCTCACGATTGACCAAATCAAATTTATTTGTGAGGTCGATGAAGGCAATAAACAGTGTCTGATTCTGTTCACGGCATTTTTCTTGCATTTGTCGCAATGAGAATATCATATCAATGGAAGGCCGGCTCTGTCGGAAGCCACACTATGATTCGGGGTAGACTTGATCTCCTAGGACAGTGGTTCTCAACCTTTTTTGGCCCTTGCCCCCTTCACCATATTTTCAGAACGTAATTCCCCCCTTCCTACCAAAAATTTGGCCCGTGCCCCCCTTCACCGTATTTTCAGAACGTCATCCCCCCCCCCCTTTTCATATTTCCTATCTAAAAATCCCCCCACCACTACACAGTATACGAAAAAATGGAAGGTAAATTTAATAGCATATACTAAAACAAGTCTAGACATCCACATAAAACATGATTTGTGGGTATACTGACTTTATAAAATGAATTTTAGAAGAATGAGACATACATAACTATAAAGTATAAAGGGAAAAACAATATCAAGTAATCGGTTCTTGTATCAACGCGATCTTGAAATGGTCTTCATTCCCCCCCCCCCCCCCTGGAACCCTAAAATTCACCCCTGGGGGGAATTCCCCACCGGTTGAGAACCACTGTCCTAGGACTTGAAGTCTGCGCAGAACAATTCTGGCAAATACTTTCCCAACAATACATAAACAGAAGTGAGATACCCCTATAGTTGTTGCAGTCGCTCCGATCGCCCTGGTTCTTGTACAGTGTTATGATGCTTGAAACTTTGAAATTTTGTGGGACTTGTCCTTCTAGCTAGGATACCTCTAGCAGCTAGTGGATCTGTAGAGTGAGTGTGTCTTGCCCACTCCTGATAACCTCTATTGGATTCCATCCTTGCCTGGAGCCTTGCCAGATGCAAGTTCATTTATAGCACA
Source organism: Cepaea nemoralis (assembly GCA_014155875.1). Taxonomy (NCBI): domain Eukaryota; kingdom Metazoa; phylum Mollusca; class Gastropoda; order Stylommatophora; family Helicidae; genus Cepaea; species Cepaea nemoralis. The sequence continues at coordinate 13,379 of JACEFZ010016806.1, read as the reverse complement.
CTTAACTTCTGATAAGGTGGGAAGTGTGTCCAGGTGGTCAAGAGTTGGCAGGGCCTCAATGGCGTTGAGGGCATCATCCTATAATTTGGTCTCTCTTGAGTAAAGCAATATATAGTGCTCTACCCATCTATCCATCTGCTGTTTCTTATCAGTGATGATTTCTCCAGTAAAGATTATCAGTGGTGCACTTCTTTTGATCATTGGACCACAGGCTTTCTTTATCCCTTCATACATGCTTCTTATGTTTCGCTTATCACTTGCATTTTGATTGGAATCACATATCTTGATCCAATAGTCATTTGCACACTGCCTGGCAGCCTTTTGCACATCCTTCCTAGCTTGCTTCAGCTCACTGAGAGTCTTACGCGTTGGTCTTTACTTGTTTCTTAAGCGAGCTATCTTCTTTTTATCAATCAATGGCTGCAGTGTCTGGCTGTTTGCCGGAAACCATCCTGGCTCTTATGATCTAAAGTGCCGTAAACCCCTACCACTGTTTTTTTTTAAAGAGTTTCCTTAAGTTTACACTCACTTTTCACTTACTGTACAAATTTCTGATGTATCAGTGAAAGCGTCTTCAAGTTGCTGTTGGAACTCAAAGCTCTTATCAGGATCGTGGGTGTTAATAACATTAATCCTGGGGCTAGATCTGTGTTTAGCTATGTACATTATCTTTGGTCTCATTCTACCTCTTGCAACAACCACAAATGATTAGTATCACAGTCAACACTGTTGTGACTTCGAATTAATGATGTTTGGTTCAGATGTTGTCTCCGTGTGGTGATGAAGTCCAGCTGATGCCAATGGCCGGATCTTGGATGTTTCAATGTGACCTTATGAAGCTCTTTGTTTTAAAGAAGGAGTTTGCAGTACATAGGTGCAATGCGCCAACAGCCTTTGCCCAGTTTTATTCATGCGACCGATGTTGTATTTTCCAAGGCACGTTGGCCATGACCTCGAGTCCTTGCCCACACGAGGATTGAAATCACCGAGCATATAAATGTAGTCGGATTTTGGAACTGCCTTGGTCACAGAGTCTAGCTCCTAATAGAACGAATCCTTCACATCATCAGAGAAAGCAAGTATCGATGCATATCGACGCATACTGATGACGTCCTGGTTCTCAGGTTAAAGCAAGCCGCCAACTCCATAAATTCTCCATGTCTCATATCCCTCATGTGGGAGTACGTAATCCTTTTGGGCCCTGGTGCGATGCCCTTTTTTCCAATACATTTTTGATATGTCTCGACTGTATGATATCTTCACAGTAGGTAATTTTAATGGTACCTGAGAGATCATCTCTAACTGAGTCTCTGATGTCCCCCATCTTTCAGATCTGTCTGTTTCTGCAGTAAAACTTCCCCGTTCTCGTTGTATTTTGTCAAAGGTGAACCGCTATCTGTGTATATTGTACCAACTTTGGCATGACAATCTTTCCTATGCATCTGTCTATGCAATTTCCAGAACTCTCCCAATGTTTTATCGCCTCCATTCTCATTCACAATGTGCTCTTTTGGCATTTGCTGCACGTCGCTTGAATTTCTCCACCTTATGTTTTTTTTTCTTTCGAAGCTTTCTGTATTTCCTCATGTGGGATTTGGGGTGTCCGCCGCACTCTCTATAACTGTTTAACTGCCGGTCTCTTGGATTTCCATGCCCTCGCCTCAGGGGCCACAATGGAGGATGCACATAAGTAGATATGCTAGTGACACTTCATGCCTGGGACGCCCCAGAAGGGTGTTTTCTCTCTCATAATTAAAAGGCTTCCGTGCTCTCACAGCCTTGGTCTTGCTGAACTTTGAAAACATTACTGAACAGAGTGGATGGTCACTCTCTTGATTATTCCGGACAGTCCAATTGACATCCAATACTGCCGACTGGGTGTCTGCATCACCAGGCCCCATTCCCATTTATGACTACTTCTTAATCCACCATGGCTTCTGAAAGAGCATTTCCTTGTCGGTTTTCCCCAGCATTGTGACACTCTCTGTTTCATGCATTAAAGTCTCCACAAATGAGAAGCCTACTAACTAGGATCTCCTCCAGCTCCTTAAGCCAGTCCCATCGTTCCCTTGTGACAAAAGAATCTACAGCGGCATATACATTTATTAAGGTCCGGCTCAGACACCCCAATCTTTATCTTTCAACCTTGCACTATCTTGCATTGTTATTCCACTGACTTAGTACTAGAAACTTAGTTTTAATTCCTCCTTCACTAGCAGACAGTGCCCATGTCTCCCCTGTCCAGTCGGCTAACATATCTATGGCACTGGTAATCATCTTCATTCAATTCTTGCAGGATGATGAGATCAAAGTTATACATTAGAGCAATGGTTCTCGACCTTTTTTGGCTCATGCCCCCCTACCATATGTTCAGAACGTCAGATCACTATCTCCCTCGCTATCAACCAAGGAACGTTACCCCTTTCAAACCTCGTCCTGAATTCATGACACAACTCTGGTATCTAACTATGATAACAATATGGTGTATTATACAAAAATGAATGAGGAGAATGATGATGATTCCGAGATAGGCCTCGCGGTATCTATGCGAGACAAGACATGGCAAGGTTCGAGTAGCGTCAAGGAGGAAGTGTCATCATAGTAACAGGTTCAAGTATCACGCTATGCGGTATGTCAGACACGCTCACAGAGTATATCCTGCCTCCGGCCAGGTATAGGCTTCTCCCCTTGGACAGTATGGTCGGCGTGTCGAACCACTGGTCCTTGGGACCTCCGGTTGATGACGTCAATGAAGTCTGGACCACACTAGGGTAGGGCTAACTACTGTCTCTCGTGTGGCTGAGGAACTCGGACACTTCTCTGAAGAGTCTGGAAGTATCGATGGCCCTGCTGGTCTAGCGAGATTTTGATCTCTCACTCAATGGTAGTAACAGTCACCGATGTCCATGCGACCAAGGTAGATCAGCAGACTCATAGAGCGGGTATCACAGCGCGGATACCTCCCTCGCTGAATCGTGGCACTGTAGAGAAAGTTCAAAGCAGAAAACAGTTATTCCACAATATCATAAGCCACATGGGACCAGGCACTTGGTAGAGAAGACATCATAGCTAGCTGGCAGGAAGGCAGTCAGTCAGGTTCACATCTTGGACAATAACAATAGCAAGATACTTGCCCAAGTGGAATCAAGAATAAGACAATATGTTGCTGTCATGGCGAACAACCTGGTATATCAGACGTGGAGTGGGCTATGGGTTAGCTGTCTCCCATACTGAGACGTAACTCTCGGTTGCAGGTACCTCTCGCTGTGGTAGTGGGCTCACAGGCTGCTAACATCGGCATTCGCATAGTCCGTATCACTGGACTCGTCACCAGATCTTCACTCTGCTCTCATCAAGGTAGAACCTGTGGAGGACAACACTCAGTGAGAGCAACATAAATCAGAATTACCAAAGCGGATACAATTAGATCCCGTTTACTCAGACGGGTTGACCCATCCACAAAGGGCCTGATTCCTTCAGTGGCTGCTCGAAGAGGTCGAGGACAAACTAGGCCCATAACCCAAGCGGCAGCTGTCCACCTGCATCCTCTTTCCCAGACGAACGTAGGGCTGGGCCAAGGTAGTGTCTGAAAGATGGTCCTATGCTGAAAAACTGCTATATATCATATATGGTTAGTGAGTTCATTCATTCATTCATTCATTCAGTAGCATGTCCTTTGCAGAACCTCGCTGCCATAACAACCTTCCGGAAAACCTCTCGATCATAAGCAAGATGTCCCGCGTCTGATACACCTATCTGGAGATCATCCGCCACATCCTGCACCCATCTTCTCTTTGGCCTTCCTCTTCCTCTCTTCCCAGGCATATATCCTTCCATTATTGTTCTCTCCAAACTTTTGTGACGTTTCAAGTGACCAAAATATTTCAATTTTCTTTGTTTTATCGTCTTTAATAGCCAACCTTCTTCAATATTCAATTCTTGAAGTATGGATGCATTTGTTCTTTTCTTTACCCAAGATATTCTTAGAACTCGTCTATAACATTTATATTCAAAGGCATTTATGCGCTGTTCAGCTTGTTTAGTAAGTGTCTATGTCTCACAGGCGTATGTTGCAATGGGAAAGATGCATGCTCTTAAAAATCTAATTTTTGTAGTTCTGTCTGTCCCACTCCATAATTTATTCAGTTGTTTTAGTCTTTGAAGAGCAATTGATAGTCGCTGTTTAATTTCTGTCATTGTGTCACCATTGTTGGTAATCAGTGACGAAAGATATTCAAAATTTTCCACCACCTCCAATTTTTCCCCGTTAAGGTATATGTCTTTCTTCATAGTAGTTCTGTCTGTATGCATTATCTTTGTTTTTGCTATGTTAAGATATAAGTTGTGATTTTCACTATTCAATTGGGTTGAGGCTATTAGGTTTTCTATGCCATTCTGTGTTGTGGATAGTAATACTGTATCATCAGCATATCGAATTTCTGGTATGTCATGACCGCCGATATTTAGGGCTTCATATAGCTCCCTGTTTATATCATCTCTTACATTTCTCATTATATTTTTGGGGTACAGGTTAAACAAATAGGGTGACAGCACGCAGCCCTGACGGACTCAGGAGATCATGTTTGATGTCAAATCAATCTGATGTCTCGCCATCTATTCTAACTGCTGCTTGTTGGTCTAGATCAGTGTTTCCCAACCCTTTTTGTGCCATGCCCCACTTAAGCATTTCTAAAATTCATATTGCCCCCCTCCCCCGCTCCACGCTCCCCTCAACATATACATTACTTTTAATATTCAAAAATTGAAATGTTCACTAAAGAATCTTGAATGATAGGTTTTAGGAAGAAATCACTAGGTAATTATTGAGCAAACACAGTAAGTAAATTTTCAAAACATATAATGGAGAACTGAAATTCAAGTACAAAATAATTTTAATGAAAGATTTTTCTATATTATTTTAATTATTAGTAATTATTTATTATTTAAATTTAGTGAGATCCTTGCGCTTGATGCTTGCTGCAAAGAGATCTTATGTCAGGTTCCAATTTAGTTAACTTCAGTCTCAAGTCTCCCCGTTTTGTTATATTCAGCCGATTTCTTCCATTTTCGAATTGCCCCCCTTAACAATCGAATTGCCCCCCTGTGGGGCGTGGGCCCCACGTTGGGAAGCACTGGTCTAGATAGAGTATTTTTATGAGTTGTACTACATGTGATGGAAAGCCCATATTCCTCATGATTTCCCAAAGTTTCTGATGCTGTACACAGTCAAATGTCTTTGGTTAGTGAGTTAGTTGTACTTATAGACAGAAGGGCCCTGAAGGAGGGCCTATGGCAGTACTTCCAAAACCCCCTTCCCGTTATCCGCCAGAGCTTATGTCGTACTAAGTCATAGGTACAATCCACTAGATCCAAACGAATATACAGGGTGATCCCGCTGTAGCAGAAATCCACACCCCGTTCCCCCTCCCTGATCCCAGGTCGGGCATTTGGGACGGTGTCTTGTTCAATATGAACAAATCTCTCGCATCAGTCCCTTTCCCCGTTGTCAGCCTCTCCGGAAGCCACTATATATTAAGCTGGTCTTCCGACGAGATATATTAATTAAAAGACAGATGTGAGGAAAGCAAAGAAGAAAGCCAGTGTTCGCCCCAGCACGTGACACGAAACTTCCGGTACGACCTTGAAACGACCTCTGAGGTTTCGGCCGACCGGTGCACTCGATTCTTCTTACTCGCCCGAGTTCATCGATACTTGCCCAATGCGACTCCTTAATCGACTTCCGGTAGCCCTTCGGGTGACGGTTCGGCCACGCCGAACATGCCGACGCTCGCGGTTATGAAGTCGACCATGTGTGAACTCAAATTACATGTCTCGTTTCCCTGACCTCAATTTTCCCGATCTACCGTGGCTGTAAATAAGCCGCGTGTTGCTAACCGAATAAATATATGTGCAGTACAAAGCTGGTAAACACGCGTTTGCAACAGGCTTAAATTACAGGCGTAAATCACAAGCCTACAAATGTTCACACATGACCTACTTCCTCGCGATGGTCGGTACACGCGTCCGCGCAATCTCATAATACGAATCACCGACACCGCACTACATAAGAAAAAGGTTGTACACGTACCTTCGAACAAACAGCACGACTGTTAACATGAGAGCCGTTGTCACTGCAACTGGACATGATGTCTAAGTTCTTTAAAACTCATCAAGACACGTGTCGTCCTGCTCTCCATCATTTAGCACTGGGTCAAAATGTCTGCTGCCTGCCAATTATATTCGTTCACAACTGAACTCTGTGTGCTGGACGTTCCACTGCGGCTGCGTCAGTCATACGCAATCCTTAGTGTCGGAACCCCGTTTCTGCCCACACGTTTCTGGATTATTCTTCAAGGGTGAGCAATGGCTCTGGTCGGGTTGTGTCATTTTACTGGTTCTTTTCCCTCGACCAGTAAATTTTCACCCGGCCGAAAATGGTCACATGGCGAACCGACTGAGTTTCTTGGCACTCCTGTCCCTCACCTTCTTTTATTCACTCCATCTACACTGACCACTGAAGATGAGATCAAGCGCAGAGAACGTACTCCGTAGCCCCAGCGATGATTCTTAGAAAGGAAGTTTAATGCCATATTAGATGTAGTGTACATTGGAGGGTTCATACACGGCCACTCCAGTAGAGTCCTCATGCTGGGGAAGGCGACCGGTACAAGATGCTCATCTGACAAGCGCCGCCACTGCAACAGCTTGAATGCTTCCGTTATCGATGTTGCTCCCAACAGCCATGAAGTTCCGCTGCTCGCAGGATACACCATGCGCTTGGGACGTAACCCTGATAGGGGTGGGGAGTGGGGATCCCCATATCCTTTACAGGACATTGCAGTCAACGCCAGCATTTTTCAGCTGCTGTTGATGTCTTGGCAAGTTTTACGTTCAGTATTTTGCCATTGCTTTCTGAACGACCGGCTCACATACCTCCGTAAGTAACCAGCGCGACGCAATCTGCTGCCAAAACTCACCTGGGACGCAAAGAATAGTTCTTCTTATCAGACATTCCTCTTATAAGAGTGCCGGCATTTGGTAATGCATGTACAACACAACGAACAATACCCAACCAGAGAGGAGTACATTTCTAGCCAGTCCGACCTTTCAGAAGTGCTAACCCTTCTGCCTTTGCAGTTAATATAAGTCCAATTACAGGACAATTTGCTGATCTCGCCATGGTGAACAATTTTAAGAGTGCCGTGTCAACGTAGAACACATTTCTTTTCTGTTCTACATTCTGTGACAATCAACTTTTCCACCATAAAACATGTTTCTGTACAGATCCTCAGTTTTTATGATTCTGAAAGCGTTGATTTTGAAATGTTGAATTCCTTTGCTATTTCTATTTTCTTTTTGCCAGTCAATCTTTCTTTTCAAAGATCCGTTTCCTCCTACCCATTCTGGCTCCAGGTCTCTTCTTTTATTTCCTTTCCGCCCCCTCTCCCTACCTCTTCTCCTCCATTTTAATTTCTCACCGGTAGCTGCTGTAAAAGGTATAGAGCTCAGACTGGCTCAGAGCACACACTGCTTTGCTCCGGCGATGATGACTGGCTGGCAGGGAATGCACCTCTCTGTGGTAGATTACCTATGTACACGGGAGAGTGGTTGGGCGCCTGTGGATTAGGAGTAGAAAGCGGTGGAACATACTGAGAACCCGTATGTGGAGAGAAAGCGGGGGATCGACAGAGATTCTGCACGAATCTCAAAACTTAGAGGGAAGTTCAGGTGAAATTTCAATCAGATGAGAGTTGGAACGATTGGCAGTACGACTCTTTGCTGGCTGTTGAACGAGGGGACTGAACGAGTGTGGGAATGTCCTGAGTGCAGTGATGTCGGTTCATAGCTCAGCTCAACTCTTTTCAAAGATATAATATATATATATATATTTCAAAGATATGGATGTTAACATTCCTGACATTTTTAGAGTGGAAATAACACAAATTCTAACACCGACGAAGCGCGTTATTTCTGAAATTACCGAAAAGTTGTACACATGTCCAGGTATTTGAAAACAGTTCGCCTTAAGCAGATCGATTTATATAGTCGGGACACGTTTAATCGTTTGGCATGTCCGAAAATTAGCGATAAATGGGTTCCGTTTAACTGGACGTTTAAAAAAAAAATAAGGCAAAGAAGAAAAATTGCCCGGAATAAACACATTGTTTCTTAATAACAGAAATTCCCCACATCCGATATCACCTTAAGCTATTATATATATATATATATATATATATATATATATATATATATATATCTATATATATATATATATATATATATATATATATATATATATATATATATATATATATATATATATATAATAGTTTTTTTCCCTTTTCCTCATACTGATCCATTACTGTTCATAACTCAATTTCTGGTTTGATCTTCTTTCTTATTCGTAATTACCATTATCAACAGCTTTGTCTCGAGACTCATTCAAAGTATTCTGCGATGCTGTAAAGATTTATTTTAATAGATCACCAGGAGTGTACCCACTAGTGTAGATGCCATTCAGAAATGTTATCAATATTTCTTTTCCAAAATTACATAGAGCCTCAATTTCATTAATGTAATGATGTCTGGACAGGGTGCCTATTTTTATTCATGCAGTGTAGTGCATATTCAACTTCCGCTGGAAGTATTGGTGGACATTCACCATTGTTTTGAATATCTACATACTGTTTCATATCATCATACAGCTTTTCCCCGAAATTCCGTCTATCTATGACAACATCATCTTAGCTGATTATATTGTCACCATACCCTCGATTTTAAACATCAGTCGTATTTCGTGTTTTCCGATCTATTACTGTATTTATTTGTCGTTACATGAAATGTGGCCTTTTTCCATTGTTTGTTCCCAAACGCCATACATTGTTAATTCGGCCAGACGTTTTTTTTTAAAAGTTCTTTGCATTTATTTACTATGTATTTATCTATTTTATTATATTAGCCATTATCTTGCTTTTTCTGTTTTCCTTCATTCATAATCAGCGAAATTTCAACTGCCATCCATTTCTTCTTTTTTTTTTTGAAATTCTATGTTTAGTTCAAATGCATTATGGAACTTCACAGTATGATGCAGCATTTACATAGTGTCTGAATTGTATGTTTATCAAAGATGATGATGATAATTGTATGCCCAGAGAAACATAATCATTAACAGAAAGCTCGGTGCCATCGTGGGACACTATGCTTCTTCATGTTTGCAACATTTTGTATCAATTCACATGCTGATGTGTTTGCATGACACAATGAAAGACAATCTTTCCGCCTGCACGTTTCCTACCACATCAACACATACATGATGGGGACCAGAGATGAGGGAATGCTTCTCCATATCACAAAGCCTGAGCGGAATTGCAGAGACCATGTATTGCCCATGCAGCTTGATCCCTCTCTCGGTCTGCCTAGTTTACTCCAGATACGCTTCGATCCTGGACTAGTTGCCGACCAATGCTTAAGGCCTGGTCTGCTCATATATATATATATATATATATATATATATATATATATATATATATATATATATATATATATATATATATGGGCTGCGGAAGTTAACGATTAATTAATCGATTAATCGTTAAATGTTTTAACGACTAATTTTTCCTTAACGATTAATTGGAAACTGTTCTCCCATCACTTATACAAATGAACCGGATGTCGAAAATTTGTCGGACATTTTAAACATAGTGCAGCAAACACAACCGAGTTACAAAATTGTACTGAGTCACCATTGTGTAAGCTGCAGCAAGATGTACCAAAAAGATGGAACAGTATATTTTATTATTCTACAGAGTCTTCTACAAACCAAGATGCATTAACTGTCTACATGTCAGATGAAAAGAAGCAATACAAAGGTCCAAAACTGTCAGATTCGGATTGGGAGAAGATTTCGAAATATGTCAAAGTCTTGGACTTATACTGTCAGACCACGGTCCTGCTTGGCGGTCAAGATTATGTTTCATGTAGCTGTGTATTGCCATTGCTATCATCGTTGTTGTTTGTCCACCAAGTATGATGATAACCATTTATTTCATCCAAGGGGTTGAAAGTATGGAGCCGTGAGTTCTAAGATGGCTATAAGGCCTATTTTGGCTCGAAATGTTCTTTGACAATGTGGACAAAGAATGCTTGACGTTTCTGGAGGAGGATTTCCTGCAGTGTTTTTCTGTTCTGTCTTTTCTTCACAGCTCTTGCAACCCTGGTTGCCTCACACGTGACTGCACCCTTGAGGAATGATGCACACCACGAGTTTCGGTCTCAGCTGGAGTCTCCCAGGTGTCATGCTGAATTCCAAAAGCATTCAGTAAGATTTTCAGAGTGTCTTTGAAGCGTTTCCTCTGGCATCCTTGGGAGCGTTTACCACAACGCAACTCGCCGTAAAAAAATTCTTTTAGGGAGCCTGTGATCTGGCATGCGAGTCAAGAGACCAGCCCAGCGAATCTGATTCTTCATTAGTATAGTATGGATACTGGGCACCGACGCTCTTTCTAGGACTTCAGTGTCTGGGATCTTGTCTTGCCATTTAATCTTCAGTAATTTCCCAAGGCAGACTGTGTGGAAGTAGTTTAATTTCCTAGCGTGTCGCTGATAAACAGTCCAGGTTTCACAAACATATAGCAGTGTGGATAATACAACTGCTTTGTAGACTTTCAGCTTTGTTTGCAGGCTTATTCAATTTCTGTCCCATACATTCTTGTACAGTCTGCCTAAGGCCGCACTGGCCTTGGAGATTCTTGCATTCACTTCATCATCAATTGTGGCTGCTTGTGACACAGTGCTGCCAAGATAGGTGAATTTGTCCACAACACTTAGACTATGGCCATTCACTTTGATATTTGGCACAGTGTGATTATTCCCTGGAGCTGGCTGGTACATAACTACAGTCTTCTCCAAACTGATATTGAGGCCAATCTTGGCACAGGCATGTGAGAAAGCTAAAACATTATGTTGCATGTCCGCCTCTGTGTTGGCGTATAGAGCGCAATCATCAGCAAACAGGAGCTCTTTGACGGTGTCGCTCTCAATTTTGGTTTCGCTTTCAGCCTTCTGAGATTGAATAACTTTACATCCATGCGGTAGTTTATGTCTATTCCAATGTAGTTGTTCTCGAAGGCATTCGTCAACATGGCTGAAAACATCAGGCTGAACAGTGTTGGTGCCATGACACATCCTTGCTTCACTCCACTGGTGACAGGAAAGGGCTCAGACAGCTCATCATTTTCCTGTACTCTTGCCTGCATGCTATCATGAAATAGCCGCACTATTTGGACAAACTTTCGTGGACAGCCATATTTCACAGACTCATATATATATATATATATATAATATATATATATCTATATATATAATATATATATATATATATATATATAGTAGTATAATATATTATATGTGTGTGTGTGTGTATATATATATATAATATATATATATAATATATATGTGTGTGTGTGTGTGTGTGTGTGTATATATATATATATATATATATATATATATATATATATAAGGGCTGCGGAAGTTAACGATTAATTAATCGATTAATCGTTAAATGTTTTAACGATTAATTTTTCTTTAACGATTAATCGGAAACTGTTCTCCCATCACTTATACAAATGAACCGGATGTCGAAAATTTGTCGGACATTTTAAACATAGTGCTGCAAACACAACCGAGTTGCAAAATTGTACTGAGTCACCATTGTGTAAGCTGCAGCAAGATGTACCAACAAGATGGAACAGTATTGTGTAGTATGCTACAGAGTCTTCTACAGACCAAAGATGCATTAATTGTCTACATGTCAGATGAAAAGAAGCAACACAAAGGTCCAAAACTGTCAGATTTGGACTGGGAGAAGATTTCGAAATATGTCAAAGTCTTGGACTTATACTGTCAGACCACGGTCCTGCTTGGCGGTCAATATTTTGTTTCATGTAACTGTGTATTGCCACTGCTATCATCATTAACAAAGCATATGACTGTAAACGATGATGATCCGGGATACGTAGCTAAATTTAAAGCAGAATCTATTTATGACTTCAGTGAACGTGTAGCTAATATGACAAGTATTGAAATACTATAGATTGCAACAGCACTTGATCCACGCTCAAAATACCTGAGTGTTTGTCAAAAGATGCAAAACGTCGAACTTGCCAAGACCATTCTATGCATACCGGCTACCTCAGTTCTATGTGAACGATTGTTCAGCTCTGCTGGTCATATTGTTAATAACCAAATACAGTCAACATACTCATCTGTTTGCATAGATGTTTATTAGATGACATATGAACAAGACAATCCAGTATTATTTCGATTTTTGACAACTACGACTATAATGTGAGTTATGTGACTATAAATGTTTTGCTTTAATCGAAATTAACTATTAATTAATCGGTAATTTTTCAAAAGTTAACTATTAAATTTAAATTAATCGGTCGCACCCTTATATATATATATATATATATATATATATATATATATATATATATATATATATATATATATATATATATTATATATATAGTGAGGTTATTATATCAATGAAACAAATACTCGACGGCGATTTGCGAGCTAATCTTTCTATAAGAAATGTAACCGAAAGAGGAACAAACGAACGGACTTTGTTTTCTAAAGGTACGAACTGACACGCATCATACCTATAGTTTCAGCTCTTAACCCATTCATATTTCACATATAGATACAAACAATGATGCTGTGGATATTTACTGGCACCTCCTCGTCTTGACGGACGATAGTTTGTAAAATGGAAATATAACTCCATAGCACAAAGTCTGGGGTGAATTTAGATAACATATGTTGATATTTCACTTTAATTATATAACATTAGCCACTTTAATTTATGAAGAGAAAGCATGGCAAGTTAATTATAAGCATACAAATAAGACGTACTGAAATGTTATGCAACGTAAATAAACACTCTGACGAACAGACAGACAAACAATCAAATACAGACATGATAATCACAGATGAATGTTTATAAATACGTGTGTATAACATACACAACAATACTTATTTTCTAAATATCTGAAATAAATACATACTGTCAACTTCTGCCTATAGTACCTTGCTGTGTAGGGCAGGAAGATCTTGGAGCCTAAGTAATTAAGCCGCCTGGCTAGTGCAATCGCCGTGAACTATGCAGGTCAGATTTTCATTTTTTACCCCGACAGGAAAAAATCCAACACCTTACCGAGGGTTCGAACCCGTCGTTGAAACCACTCAGCCTGTTACACTCATTGAAATAAAAAACTACTTAAACTCAAGGTAACATGACAGGTTGAGCGTGTCAACAGAGAAAGACAATCCTGGATGGGTTGGTAAAGTGCAATGGAAGACGATCTGTGGTCGAA
>JACEFZ010016805.1:0-33960 GCA_014155875.1 Cepaea nemoralis | reverse complement strand
GAAAAAAAAAAAACCCAAAAAAAAAATTTAATTTTGTAAAAAGCTAAAACTTTTGGGTTTCCTCCGTTTTTTTATTCTTCTATATATGAGAGTCCGGGAAGGTTAACCCGGTCAACAAATGCAGAAGTCGGATATGTCAGCCGAAAAGCGCAAATAAATATCGCAGCTCTGTTATAAACAGGCACAGCGTAGCCACGCCCACAACAAACATTTCGTTTCGGACGGACGAAGAAGAAGAAGCATATATGAGAATGATGAATTTATCCATTCTTATTCCTATAGTACACTCCGTGTGGCGCTGGTGACCATGTCTGTCCAGCGGTCTATTTCGTTTGTTGTATATATATTTTTGTATAAATATTTCTGATACATTGACACCGATGTTTATCAACGCAATGAAACCAGAGAGACGAGGTCAGACATCTTGGTATTGAGAAACATCCGCATAACAAATTTACACGATACATAAGGCTGTGATCAGACATGATGTCCATACAGTATGGATAGACTAGAAGAAGAAATAATAAATACATGTTATTACTAGTGTTATACTTATAATGAATTGTTTAAAAACGTCGTCATTTACTTACAGCGCAGTGAAATATCTCTGAATTCCTTCCTAGTCTGAAGAACGAATACAGGTCGTGTACAATCAGAACATATTTGCGCAGTATGTATTTAAATGTAGTATTCTCACTCAGCGGTTCTCACCTCGTATGCTAGTAGTATCCATCTAACAAACAATATACAATTAGTGGATGCGGTTGTTGTGCACAGTGAGTAACTGGGGTTAGAATTAAATTGTAAAAAGACACTAGAAAGAACTAAGTGCCACAATGTAATATACAAGTAAATGGGAATATTCTTCAACAAGTGAATCGGTACAATTATCTCGGAACAGTCATAACATCTGATGGGAGATGCCTTGATGAGATTAGAACAAGAATCGCCATAGCGAAAGTAGCCTTTAGCAAGATGAAAAACATTTTGACCAATAAAAAGATGTCAATTGAAACGAGAAAAAGAGTGTTGAGGGGATACATAGAGCCTGTTCTTTTATGGATGTGAAACTTGGACAATGAGCAGTCAAGCTGGAAAACATCTGATGGCTGTAGAAATGTGGTTTCTGAGGAAAATGCAAAGAATACCATGGACAGACAGAAAGACCAATGACCAAGTACTACAGGAGAGAAATGAAAATCGTAAATTGATTAGAGAAATTAGACGTAGCCAGTCAAAATTTTTTGGGCATGTTATGAGAAGAAATGGATTGGAGAACTTAGTGACAACTGGCAAGATCGAAGGGAACAGACCAAGAGGAAGACCGAAGACCCACCCACACCCACACAGATACCCTTACCCATCCACCCCACATACCCCCACCCACACACCACAAAAATCCCCCATCCACACACACTTGGCCACATGGCATGGACGAGACAAATCAAAATCAAATCAAATCAAATCAACTTTATTAGGGTCACAAATTGGGCGCGCAAGCCCGTCTTACATTCGGCCCTTCCAATCACTCGTCTTTCGTTCATCAAGAGCATTATACATTTACATAGGAAGAAAAATAAACATTGTGAAATGAATGTTGTAAACATAAACAAGGCAAATTACCATGTTATGAGGCCCATCTCCCACGTACCCATACATCACCCCACCCACACACACACCCCCACCTACCCACACACACGCACACCAAGGGACACATACATACCCCACCAACCGACACATCCTCCTCCCTCACATTCCCCCACCCACACTCCCCTCACCTGTTCCCCCAACCAAAACACACTCGCTACCCACAAACATTCCCCCACCAACCCACATATCCACGCCCCACCACATACACGTCCTAACCCACACATCCTCTCCCCATCCACACCTCAAACCACCCATCCCCAGCCACATCTCCATTGACCACATATTTACCACCCACGCACACAATCCCCCCTCCCCCCACCCACACACACACACACATCTCCCTAACCACCCATACATCCCCAATCCACTCACACACACACCCCACCACCCACACATGCATCCTCCACCCACCCATACATGCCTTAACCCATCGCCCACTACACAATCCCCCACCCGCACATCACATAAATCCCCTACCACGCAATATTCCCAACCCACTCACCGCACACACACATATCCCTCACCAACACATCCCACACCCACATACCACCACACATCCCCAACCACACACCACACACATATCCCCCACCCACATACCTCACAATATTCCCACCCACACCCACACAGATACCCTTACCATCCACCCCACATACCCCCACCCACACACCACAAAAATCCCCCATCCACACACACATACCTCACCCACACAATATCCCTAACCAACACACCACACACCTCTCCCCACCCACACACGCATTCCCTACCCGTCCACCAACACACACTCACTCACGTACACATCCTCCACTACGCACCCACACACCTGCCAACCAAACATCTCTCGATCACAATACCTCTACCCACACTTATCCTCCACCCACTCACGCATCCCACCCCGACACATGCACATCCCTCACCCACCTACACATCTCTAAGCCACTAACACACCCCCACCCACACATTCCCCATCCACGCACACATCTCCCACCCACACACGCACCACATACTTCCCCCCAACCACCACACATCCCCTACTCACCCACACATATACCCCCACCCATACACACATTCCCCGCACCCATCACACATATCCCCCACACCACACACTCCCCCACCCACACACATATCCTCACCCATACCACCACACCCCCCACCCACACACCATGCACACATCCCCCACCAACACACCGCACACATATCTCAAACCCACACACCATACACTTCTCCCCACCCGCAGGAACACTGAGCTGATCCACGACTCTGGTGATCGAGTGAAATGGTAAGTCATGACTGCCCACACTTATCGGCATGACACATGATTGATTGATTGATACGAGGGGGCTTTAAATGAAAACCTTAAATGTATTTGTTTTGGTGTGAATGTATTGGGGGTGGGGGGGGGGGGGGGGGGGGGGGGTTTGGAAGTAAAGAACAAATGTATCATTTTTCGATGTAGTCACCACTGCGTTTAATGCAAGTCCTCCAGCGCCGATAAAGTGCTTGGATTCCTGTAGAAATCAAATTATCTGTGGCCACTACTCAGTATGTCTGACCTGGTCGTGAACAGTCTGTCACAGAAGTCACGCCGTTTTGAAACTTCCTACTCCACTCATACACTTGCTAGACTGACAGGCATGCATCACCATACTGGATCTTCATTCGCTAATGAATTCCTATATGTTTCACCCCTTCACTGATCAAAAAACGGATAACAGAACGCAGCTCCTCTTTGGTGCATGTCAAAAGTGGGCGGTCATCTTTAAACTGTCCTTATGACGTAATCATGTTCGTCTGCACCGGAAAGTCACGTGCTTAAAACTCTTGACATGTTTACAAACAATATTGACTTGTTACATGACAATGGCATGGTTACTGTATTGTATATCACACTTTCAAAGTTTTCATCTAAAGCCCACTCGTGTGTGTGTGTGCGTGTGTGTGCGCGCGCGCGCGTGTGTGTGTGCGCGCGCGTGTGTGTGTGTGCGCGTGTGTGTGTGTGTGTGTGTGTGTGCACACACACAAGGTGTCAATATTTTGTTTTATCGGAAAGGAATTAATTCTTGGCCACAAGCCGGGTGTCGTGGTAGCCAAGTCGCCTGCCTGCCGTCCCAGTGATCGTGTGTTTAAATCTCCAACAAAACGGATTTTTAAAATTGACCTGGGTTCCCGGGCTGACCTAACATGGGCCCCCACGAAATATCCTGGGAAGTAAAGGCGGTCAGTTAATGCTGACCACACTACCCACTGAGTTCGATTTTCTTTCATTCAGTAGTATGTCCTTTGCAGAACCTCACTCCCATAACAACATTCCGGAAAACTTCTCGGGGCATAAGCAAGTGTCCCGCATTAGTTATAATTTAGGTACATGTTTTGAGGTCCTATATTTTTGTCCCTTTTCGTTTTTTAAATTTTTTTTCTCCTGTGGTAAATTCCATGCCCGTAATGTAGCGGGGGCGGTTTTATTTTGTTCTCAGCCTTCAGTGACGGCTCAGGCGGCTCCGAGCGTAGCCCTTTAGCAGGACGTCCGTTGGGGTTGTTCCTTCTTTCTGTTCTCGAAAATCGTTCATCTCCGCATTCAGCTTGTCATTGTCTCCGGGGCTTTTGTAAGGGTAAATACGGGTTACCCTTTAAAATTGTGGTCTTTATAGATGGTTCTGTCTTTAGTTTGTCTGTGAGTTTCGGTTTGGCTTTTACTGGCCTGTTCCCTTCCAGCTCCTTCTCTTTTTAAGTTGGTCTTGAGTGCCCTTTCGGCTTGTATTGCCTGCAGTATCTCTTCGTTTTCTTTCCTGGTGTGGGCCATGTGTGCCACCATTTAAGCGAATGTTGTAAGTCATGTATGGGAGCACGTAAACGAGAACTGATAGTTTCAAAAGCGCCTGTCAGCGGTACATTTAAGACAATATAAATAACACGAAGTAGTGCAGCTTTACAGAACCTCAATACGTAGATTAGTATTCATCAGCAAACAAATATACAAAACACAACATATAAACACGGGGGACACAGTACAGTGACTACATTAAGGTATAATAACCGAATGAGAAAAATAGAAAGATGAAAAAAAAAGCGAAAACCAAATTGGACACAAATGAACAAAATATGCTATTATATGAGAATCCTAAGCTGTGAAACCATTGAAGACGGGCACACCACACACACACAGAGAGAGAGAGAGATGAGAGAGAGAGAGAGAGACGAGAGATGAGAGAGAGGGAGAGAGAGAGAGAGAGAGAGAGAGAGTGAGAGGGAGGAGAGAGAGAGAGACTGAGAGAGTATTCTGTGAGAAATAAGGAATAAAGAGAAGAGAAAGGCAGAGAGACAGATACAGATAGACAACGAGGACAAGACATGCACAGACAGAGAGATCCGCAGACACAGACCGACAGATAGACAGAAACAGATAGTCAAAGACAGAGAGAGAGAGAGAGAGAGAGAGAGAAGAGAGAGACGAGAGAGAGAGAGAGGAGCATGAGAGAGAGAGAGAGAGATGAGAGAGAGAGAGAGAGATGAGAGATGAGAGAGAGATGAAGACAGGGACAGACAGCGAGTGACAGGGATAGATAGAGACAGGTGTAAAGGCGTTTACAATTGGTGTAGTAAAGGACAGATATTATAAGTCATAATATGGAACAGCATGTTTACTTTGTGCAAGATGATGCGCCTCTTGACGAAATTTCTTGATAACGGTTGTTGAAATGGGATGGACGACGGGGCAAGAGAGTCGATTATCCGCCCTTCCTTTCCTACCCATTTAACGTGAAACTATGGAGCATGCAGCCTGCGCTTGAGAGCAGCCGACAGATAGTTGTTGTTGAATAATGAAGACACAAACAATAGATTGTTGACATGTATTGCCTGGTACAAGGATAAATTAATAAGTAAGTCACACATGGCTGTAGAAAAATACCTTCACATGATAACAACTTGAAACCAGTTTATTTTTATACAAAAATTTTGTCCCTTTATTTCTCGACATAATTTCCAACCAACATTGATGCACATATCCCATCGTTTATCAGTGCTCCCAAACCGGCGGCATAGAAAATCACCAGCCCGGTCATTGTCTGCGATGGCTAGCCATGACCAGCCACATCTATCTGCACGATGATGACGATAATGATGATGATGATTAGAGAATCGGGATGGCACTCATCGCAATGGCGACAGACGATGATGGTTATGTCTTGAACCTAGCCAGCTGGAAACAGGGACAATCAACACACCCACGGTTCGACTCCTGCTGTCAGTGACTGGGCGTTGATTGACTATCTTTGTGGTGATGAATCTGTTTGGTAGAGGACTATGATACTGTTCCGCTTTGGTTTGCTGGCCAAGTAGCCCTTTTACTATTGAAACAGAGAGAGAGAGAGAGAGATGAGAGAGAGGGAGCGGAGAGAGAGAGAGAGAGACCGACAGAGGAAAAACAACAGTTAGACAGACAGGACAGACAGGACAGTGTGGATAGAGAGAGGAGAGAGAGAGAGAGAGAGAAGAGAGAGAGAGAGAGAGAATAGACAGAACAGACAGTGTGGGATTAGAGAGAGAGAGAGAGAAAGAGACGAGAGAGAGAGATGAGAGAGAGAGAGAGAGAGAGAGAGATGAGAGAGAGAGAGAGAGAGAGAAAATCAGATAGTGAGACAAACATAGATAGACAGACTTAGAGATGCAAGACAGACAGAAACAGGGGGATTTGCAGCGAGACAGATAGAGAAGATACAAACAGAAAGAGATAAACAAACACAAACACACACAGAAAGAGATAAATAAACACACACATACACATACAGACATACTCACATACAGACATACATACATACAAACACACACACACACATACATACATACATCCTGTACCCATCTTCTTTTTGGCCTTCCTCTCCCTCTCTTCCCAGGCATATACACCTCCATTATTGTTCTCTCCAAACTTTCGTGACGTTTCAAATGACAAAATATTTTAATTTTCTTTGTTGTATCGTCTTTAAGGGCCAACCTTCTTCAATATTCAGCTCTTTAAGATTGGATACATTTGTTCTTTTCTTGTTCCAAGATAGTATTAGAACTCGTCTATAACATTTATATTCAAAGGCATTTATGCGCTGTTCAGCTTGTTTATTAAGTGTCCAGGTATCACAGGCGTATGTTGCAATGGGAATATGCATGCTCTTAAAAATCTAATTTTTGTAGTTCTAACTGTCCCACTCCACAATTTATTCAGTTGTTTTAGTCTTTTGAAGAGCAATAGATGTTCGTCTTTTAATTTCTTTCATTGTGTCACCGTGTTGGTAATCAATGACCCAAGGTATACGAAATTTTTCACCACCTCCAATTTTTGCCTCATTAACATATATTTCTTTCTCCATAGTAGTTTTATCTTATGAATTATCTTTTGTTTTTGCTATGTAAGATATAAGTTGTGATCATCACTATTCAATTGCGTTGAGGTTATTGAGTTTTCTATACCATTCTGCGATGTGGATAGTAATACTATATCATCAGAATATCGAACCTCAGGCATGTCATGACCACCGGTCGTCAACATGGCGTTAGGCGTTGAACCTCACTGTGAGCTGTGAAATTAGCGTGGAATGCTTTTACATCTGTCCTGTACAGTGACCTGCATGTTCGGAATAATGGCTACCGGCTATTGCTGAATTGGACTGAATTGCTTTTTTCGGTTCACAAGTGCATTTTTCAGGAAACCCTGGGAGTCGGCGCTGAAGCTGCGAAGATCGTGCTTTATGCGACACTTCTGGCAGGTTGCCCTGCGGTTAAAAGACCGAGCCATGTGAGAAATACTAACTACCAGCCATGGTACACAACCTGTAGTGCTTTGACAGATGATAAATCAGTACTCGAAGCGTTCCTGTCTGGGAAATTGCCAGTATCACGGACATTACTTTCTGAAACTTTGCAGCCAGCTTAAGGTCACCATATAGTGGATACTATCTCACTGTGGAGTCTCTGGAAATGAGAGAGCTTGATCGATAGCTAAGGAAAGAGAAAAATAAGAACAACCTGATGTGCCCGTACATACCATCAAAGAAATAATGATCAAATCAGTCAGAAAGCCACCAAAACCTGCGCAAGACGACTTGGACGAAGAAGAAGAATGACTTGAAGAAGACGAAGAATGAATTGGATTATAAAATGAGAAAGTGTTGCGCAATTCAACGACCTCACTCTCTCGCATGAGTCCATCTGAGTCCAGTGGCAAGACAAGTCAGGACGAATACAGGTGAAGTGGATGACCAGGACGCTCTACGTGTTTGTCGTGCTCATTACGTTCCACAACGCTTTGCAGGTAAACGTCGTCTTGTCCGTTGAATCAGGAATGATTTCTTCCGCGTAGTCTGCTGAATCCTGTCTTCATATTCAGGTAGACATACCCCAGTTCACCGATTGGTGTGACACCAGATCGGCTAACCCACGCTTGGTTTAGTCAGCCCGTCACAGCTGTTGCCCGGAGTTGGTGGGGTGCCATTCGCGAAGTATGAAAGTATAATTCATTTATCAGCACACAATTCACTGGGGATTACGACATTTTTTAGGAGTAGCTTAACTCTTATTTTCAATAATATTAGAGGGCCAGAGTCGAAAAGAAGACTCGTCTTCCAAGTGGCTTTAGAACAGTTTGTAATTATAGAAATAGTTCACTTAGTGAAACTATTATTGAGTGAAAACACGTTGTAATATTAGAAATAGTATAGTTATGTTTAATAGCGGGTGTTTGTAAAGTCTCACTACACTCTGAATGTTGAACAAATATGTAAAATAGAGAACATGATGTCATCAAAATCCATCCATCCATCATCCATCCATCATTTGCCATTCCGATAAGCGCAGGCGGTCATGTTCTGCCATCTCACCAGAGTCGTGGATCAGCTCTGTGTTCCTGTCTCGACCATGCCACGTGGCCAAGCCATCCAGGTATTTACTTCTCGGTCTTCCCCTTGGCCCCTTCCTCCGATCTTGCCAGTCGTCACCAAGTTCTCCAATTCATTTCTTCTCATAACATGCCCCCAAATCATCAAAATATGTACTAAGAATTAATTACATTAGTTACACTCGTCACTGCTATGGTCTAACGCTGTTTTGGGGGAGCTGGAAAGGGAGAATTTATTCATAGTTAGAGTATGAATAGTCACTTTGTTGTTAAATACCTTCTGCAAGGTGTCTGTTGTTAATATTTGAATGGTGACTATGATTGCTTCTTTCTTCCGTTGACAACACCATTCTGTTTGGAGTCCAAAGAATTAGTTTTACATATACTTCATTTTTCACATTTGTTCTACATACAAGGTGAAGTGTAATGAGACTTTACAAACATCCTGTAGTTAAATCTCATTTTAGATTTTCGATTATAGAGTATGGTGTTTACATTCAGCGTGTAGTTGACCGGTAGTTTTCAGCAGTGCAGTATAAAGAGTTGTGTTGGTAAGCATGAGTGGACATCAGATATCCAAGTTAGTCCAAGGGGAAAAGGACGTCTTTAGATGTAGAAATCTGTGTTTGGGATACGATGTGAAATAATTGTAATATTACTTTTGTGCAGTATGTGTATTGAATGTTTGTGAAAGCGATGTGTGAAGCGCAGGGTGCGAAAGGATCGCAGTGAAATGTGTACTTGTCAGTGTGAGTGTGAGGGCATTGTGGCGAGATGGTAATATATATGTAATATTATAATATTGGTAAGGCATCAATGTTAGGCGAGATAACACTGCGATTTACTTGAATTCATGGTTAGAAAGTGGCAGGCTCTGTGGAGAAGGAGGGGGAGCAGTGGCCATGCATAGGGAAGTGGGGTCAATGTCGTGATTAAAGTCTGTTTTACGGTTTGGTCCAGTGTCCTGTCGTCTCAAGGATGACAGATGGTCGTTACTGCTTCAAGACTTATTTATTTATGGTACAACATATCCATGGAAAATTCGACAACATGGTAGATTTACTATGAAAACCCTTAATCTTTTACAGACATATTGAAGATATACTACACGAGAACACCAAAAATTCGATAAATAATTTGATGACAACTTTTAGTCTTATAATAGTATTTTGATACAACATGTGATACTGCTCAAATAATGGTTATCTTAAAACTAAAACCATGGTCAAGATCTGTTGATACTGCTGAAAGACATTCAGGGTGTACAGAGATATGATTTCTGGATAATATGATAAATGTGTTATTTAATACAGTGTTAAGATATATGAGTGTGATATGATAATGTTTATGTAGGAAAATAAACATACCAAAGCATATGAGAATGTATATGAATGAATATATGTACAAGTTGGTATAAATAGAAACAAATTATTTCCATAAACCAATTATACCACTATAATGACATACAAAAGCATTACAACAATGAATAACAAAATAGAAATAAAATGAATAAGGCATAATTGGAATAAGTCATTTTATTAAGAGAAATGGTAAACCGAGCATAATCGTAAAATAAATATATTGTGCTGGCATAGTACTTTGGCATAAGTTATGAAACGAATAAGCAGATTACATTAACCAATGGGAAATGTTGACAGTTGACCCTATGATTTGCAAAGATAACTATGGAATAAGAACCATTGTAACATTTGTGCAGGGCCGTGTGGTAGATTTTCTCAGTATGATGGAAGTCTTCGAAATGTCGCCCTTCCTTCGCTGCTTATGCCGCCCCCTTACGGTGCCACCTGATGTGGCTGCCTCTCTGTATCATAGCACGGCACGGCCCTGCATGTGTGTGATATATATCACAGACACGATATGAGACAATCAACGGAGACGAACAACCCCAAGTTGATTCAGTATACCAAGTGAAGCTTGATACAGATATTGATGTGGCATCTAGTGGGTGGTTTGCCCATGGTATAGAGATGTGTGACCAGGGATCTGAGTGTGCTTAGACTGGAAGACGCCTTGCCTTTGATGTGTCCTGGCAATGGCTAAGGGACATTGATTCGGCGAGATCGCAGCCTGGGTCTACCTGGCGTAAGTCGAGTAACCCTTATAGCTTAGTCACTGGTAGACATACAAAATCAGTGTGGACTAATATTCTATTCAATTTTCAATCAATACTTCAAGGGAGAGACCACGTGTTGGGGATGATCTCACTGAACTCTGTCCATCGAATATAATCGTCACTGCAGATGGCAGAAGGGAACATCCGAGAGCTATAATAAATGGAGATATAGCTAGGGAAAGGACATAAACCTGATTTTCTATATTGAATTTGTAATAAGAGAAGTAATGTAATATAGTACTGTGATTGAAAAAAAAACAGAACAATAAGTTTTAGATTACATGTTTGCCATTTGTCTTAGATTAGAGAAAGTGACAAATTTGAAGAAGCGGCGAATTTCAGTCTGATATTACAGTTATATAAAAGATAACAAATAGAATATCACTGGCACCTTGCTGTCTTGACAGACGATAGTTTGTGCTTCAAAAAGGCATAATAACTATTACACATGGCGGTAGCGAATGTGACTGATAAGGCCAATTCACGTTGTAAATGTTCGTCCACAGTGGGTGCGTGTGAACACGTGGTCATTTCCACCATCATGCACCATCTTACGTCTCACACGCTCGGTGTGTGACTTATCTGCAACAATTTTCTCCTTTGTCTTTATTCCATTTTTGATATTTGCTCTCCATGCAACACGTTCAGCGGCGACTTGCTTCCAGTTTGCATTATTAATGCCTGTATCAATCATATCCCACTTACACACATCTTTGTATCGTAGTAGAGGCCGACCCTGAGATCTCTTACCCATCTGTAATTCACCAAAAAAAAAAGATGTCCTTTGGTATTCTACCATCATCCATCCTCCTAAGATGTCATATCCATCTAAGTCTGCGAAGACTGAGCATGGAATAAACCGTCACACAACCTGATATTTCCAATACTTCAGTATTTGTGATTTTGTCTTGCCACTTAATACCAAGAATTCTTCTCAGACACCGCATATATGTTTAAACGTTTCTCTTGGTGTGAGTAAGTTGTCCAGGCTTCACAGCCATAACGAAGAGTACTATGGACACAGGCTTGGTAGTCAAGGACTTTTGTTTTGGCAGTAAGCTTCCTGTTCTCCCAGACTCTTTTTCTTAACCTGTTCAATGTTGTTGCTGCCTTACCAATCCGGATGTTGATTTCCTCATCTAGGGATAATTTGCTATTAATCACTGATCCTAGATATGTAAAATGGTCTACTATCTCTAGTTCGGCGTCGTCAATAAAGATTGACGGTACCCCATTTGCACCTTGTGACATAATCTGTGTCTTCATTTTGCTAATTGTTAAACCAAATTCATTGATAATGCACAGTGGGAGCAAGTCGCCGCTGAACATGTTGCATGGATGGCAAACATCAGAAATGGAATAAAGACAAAGGAGAAAATTATTGCAGATAAGTCACACACCGAGCGTGTGAGGCGTAAGATGGTGCATGATGGTGGAAATGACCACGTGTTCACATGCACCCACTGTGAACGAACATTTACAGCGCGAATTGGCCTTATCAGTCACATTCGATACCGCCATAAGTAAAAGTTATTATGCCTTTTTAAAGCACAAACTATCGTCTGTCAAGACGGCAAGGTGCCAATGATGATGATAAACCAAATTCAGAACAGAGTAGAATATAGAACAAAAGAACACATAGAACAGAATAGAATATTCAGAACAAATTGAATATAGTTATATGAATAATGTACTAAAGAAATAAACACCCACTAAAGAATACACATAGTACAGTATTTGTCGACATAAAACAAAGAATTCATAGTTTTGCTATATATGGGTTAAAGTTAGACGCATAGCCTTTACAGGACGTCACAGTCAACTACAACATTTTGGCTGTTGTTTTATTTCTTGGCAAGTTTACGTTTAGTAGTTTGCCATTACTTTCTGAACCACCGCAACCCATACCATTTATAAAAACCAACGCACGTCGGTCTGCTGCCAAATCGCCCGCAGCTGTATTTCGAACGAGCTATGGAGGTTACGAACTGCGACCGTAACACCTTCGCCACAGAGACACGTGGTTAGTAATGTATAATTCGTCTCTCATCGCACAATTCACAAAGGGCCTTCACGGGGTATGAACTGTAGCAATGCAGGGCGCCCTTAACATGCCATACTAGATGACAAATAGCGTTGGGATAAGATACATTCTTCTCACCTTCACCTTGATTCACATTCTCCGCTGTGGTGAAGTCTGCAAAGGATCACAGGCATTGCATGTTCCGAGACTGAAAGAGAGTCACAATCTCCACGATGATGGTAGACATTCAGCACCCAAGGGATGTCCTCACAAGTGAAGACCTCGCGCGCATGTGCTATATGTGAGTGTTGTTTGGCTACCGGGATGGAAACAAAGTCATCACCACTTGCCAAATGATTCATGTCGTATCTTGTTTTCTTCGTACGCTCACTTTGAAATCGAACGTAGTCCATATAGGTGCTACTACTACTAGAAGCTCCTACTACTGGGGACTGCACTGAACTGATTTTGCATGTGGTTTAGCTTTCCCTGCTACTAGTGTCCCCCGCCATCAGGCGAACCCACTCCGACTTCTGACGTACTTGTAATTTACTTCCCCAAGAGTGAATGACTCGAATGAAGGGGTTGTGTAACAACAACAGTAATAACAACAACAATAACAACTACAACAACAGTTAATAGGATTCACACCTATAAGTACAACTGGTAAAGAAGATTACACAATTCAAAAACCAAAACCAGTAGTAAATGGTTATATTGTCCAGTGTGTACTGTAATCTTTACTTCTTTCTTCTACTACTATGAGGGCCAACCAATACTTGTTAATTTGTTAATGTGCTGTGTTTGTCGCCTCAGGTGTTCTGCAACAATTGATATTGTTTTGTTATTACTTTTACCACACAGAGCCGTCATATAATGAGAAGAGAATCATCATGACAACTGAGAAAAGAGATCAGGGGAAGAACAACATAATTTATGCTGGGTGGACTGAGACGGTGCCACGGAGGAATATTATCAACAGTGTTGATCCAGAATACCAGGGACCGTGATATGAATGCATATGCCATTTAGCATGGTATATGATGATGCTGCTGATGATGATGATGATGATGATGATGATGATGATGATGATGATGATGATGATGATGATGATGGAAAGGGTGCAATGAATGTCATAGCTGCTCAAAAGACACGAATACACACACACACACACACACACACACACACACACACACACACACACACACACACACACAAATTTACTATCTGATATACTAGCAATTATAATACAGAAGGGTTGAACAAGATAGTAGCTACATAAATGGTTCCAATAAATACGCCAAGTTTGCTCATATCTTTATCAATACAACAATTTTTTCAAATACTTTGGTAACGACGTCTCATCTTGTGTTTGAATACACAAAAAATGCCTACCGCAGCGCAACAACAGACGATGATAACGACCAAGACTATTGCAGCAATAACGCCTCCACTCAAGGAACACCCCACAGTTTCATCTCTGTTGTTGCCACAGTCGTTGTAGCCATTACAAGTAACAGATTTGCTAACGCAGTAGTTGTTGTAGTAACAGTCAAAGTGATCACTTGGACAATCCGCTGAAATAAAATAAATATCTTATTAGTTTTTTTGTTTTATTTTTTTCAGATGGAAAGAGCATTGAAGATACTGTGAAAGAGATTAACTCACAAAGAGTATTAGTTACAGGCCTCAGAAGAGGACATATACAGTGTTGCCATTTTGACGTTTTTCGCACTAAATTTACTGCTTTTTCAAGTCATTTAGTGCCAAAATGTTACATTTAGCGCGGCCGCGCGAATTTGGTGCTTCACAATTTTTAGTTGGTGCTTTTTTTTGGGGGGGGGGGGGGGGGTAAACATTACTTTAAAAATCATTATGGGAACACTATAAAGCCGAATTTGAACTGAACTGAAGCGAGGGAGTAAACCAGTCTTAGTACATTACCGCGCAATATTCAAGTAATTTAACTCCCTTTAATACGATTTAGTTAAAGTGAGTGACTGCAACGCGCAGGCAATATGCAATGCGTTAAAAGATTGTCTAAACAAGAATGTACTTGAGTTGCAAAGACTAGTTGCACTCGGCACTGACAATGCATCTGTCATGACAGGTGTAAACAATGGAGTATATACAAAATTAAAATCCGAAGTTCCTCATCTGGTACTAGTTAGGTGTATATGTCATTCCCTTCACAGGCTGCAGCTGCTTGTCTGCCCAGGAACATAGAGTTCATGATTAGAGAAACATATAACTGTTTTTCTCACTCAAGTCTTCGTCAAGCAAAGTACGGGGAGCTTTTTGCTTCAATAAATGATAGACAACATCCGCTGAAGGTTGTTCAATTAAGCCAGACACGATGGATGTCCATTCAGACTGCCATTGTCAGAATATTGCAGCAGTGGGTCGAACTCACAACTCATTTTGATATAATTATATTATAATTTATAATTATCATAATGTTTGGCTCGAGCGTAGTTCTGATTGGGATTTGGCGGGTCTGGAATAAACTTCATTGTAATAGGAAGTGATAATAATAAATTATAATGTGTTACCGATTTACATTTGTAATAACAACAGTTGATGCTTTCTTTGTGTGGTGCTTTCCAAAAAAGTTTGGTGCTTTTGGGTGCTTTTGTGTGTGTCGATTTTGGTACTTTTTCATCAAAGGGAGATGGCAACACTGGACACATGTTTGTTTCAGTCCATATTTTTAGGTCATGTCATGATTAGAGGGAGTATATAGTGAGAACTGGACAGATGATAGGGAGGACAGGCAGGGCGAGACCAAGAGGGAAGCTGCAGGACAATTTGTCATCATGGCACGGTGGAACATCAGTGTCAGAAAGGGCGATGGTAGCAATGTCACATCTTGTGTCTGAACACACATAAAATGGCTACCGCAGCGCAACAAAAGATGACGATAATAACCACGACTATTGCAGCAGTAACGGCAATCCTCCGAACCACGGCCCCAAATTATTTAGTGTAAAATGCATCCCTTACAGGGCCTCATTAGCTGATATAATTAAAAAAATACGAACTAAAATATAGAACTAAGAAAATAGAAATACTTACCAATAATATTTCAGTTATATGTGGAAATTGTGGCACAAAAGTTGTAAATACTGTTCGAAAACATGTTCTAAATTCTTGTATCGGTATATCCACGGGGGAAAAAAATTATACATATCGTGACGAGCATTGAATGTGTTGTCGAACACTTCCGGTTCAGTGAGTGGTGGACTGCTGGACCGATCGATGGATGCAATAAATGTTTATGGGCCCGGAGGGCCCTCACTGTCGTCGGTACTACAAGATATGGATATACACTCCGACGACAGTGAGGGCCCTCCTGGCCCAGAAACATTTATTGTATCCATCGATAGGTCTAGCAGACGACGATACACTCAAGCGTAAGAGATTGACAACACATCGCCCCGAAAATGACCTTATGAGGCCCTGTAAGGGGTGGATTTTACACTAGATTATTTGGGGCCGTCGTTCGGAGGAGTGCCATAATAACGCCTCCTCTCAACGAACACCGCACTGTTTCATCTCTATTGTTGCCACAATCGTTGTAGCCATTACCAGTGACAGATTCATTTATGTATCTCGCGTCCATGTGGTAACGCGGTAGTTGTTGTCATCATCATCATGTGTCATGCCGGTAAGCGGGATAGGTCATGTACGCCATCTTACACGATCACCAGTTTCGTGGATCAACTCTGTGTTCATGCACCAGCCATGCTGTGTGGCAAAGCCATCCATATATTTTTTTTCCTCTGCCTTCCTTTTGTTCTTTTCTCCTTAGTCTTACCAGTTGTCACCAAGTTCTCTAGTTTATTTCTTCTCATAACGTGCCCAAAAGGATTGACTGTCTACGTCTAATTTCTCTAATCAGTTTACGGTTTACAATTGCCTGGTGTAGGACTTGCTCATTGGTTTTTCTGTCTGTCCATTGATTTCTTTGCATTTTCTTCAGAAACCACATTTCCACAGCTATTAGATAGATGTTTTTCAGCTTGTCTGTTCATCTTCCATGTTCCATATCCTTACAAACATTGCATGTTCGATGTAGTACTTCAACACTCGTTTTCTTGCTGCAGTTGACATCTCTGTATTGGTCAGTATGTTTTCCATCTTGCAAACATTGTTGTAGTAACAGTCAAAATAATCACTTGCACAATCCGCTGAAATTAAATACATATTTTATTAGTGTTTCTTTTCCCTTTCAGATAGTAAGAGCAATGAAGATAATGTGAAAGAGATTAACTCACAAAGAGAATTGGTCACTGCTTCATAAGAGACAGTCCACATTTTTGGGGTCATGTTATTCTTCTTCTTTCGTTTGCTTGAAATATGTCTATAACTGCAATGTTGTCTCTTGTATGAATCTAAGTCTTTTTTAGTTCACTCAGCGGTCCATAGAGTTTATCGTCCACTGTTGTCTCTCTAGGTCAGAAGGTTCGCCTGGATATGTTGTAGTTTTGGCAGTCCTGGAGTATGTGCTATGCTGCCTGCGACGCCAAACCACATGTGCACATGGCTGAGTCACCAATCTTGAATTTTGTATACATGTGGTTGCGTAATCACTGCGTGTCGTAACATGTGACTTAAGAGGTATTGCGTGAGACTTGACTGCCAGATCCCGGAGAAAGCTTTAACTACAAAAACCAACTAATCATGAACATGGCTACAAACTGCTTGGCCTGACTTTCTGAGGGCCTATGCCCTGCTCAGAAACGAAAGGCTGAAGGAAAATCAAGCTAAGAAACGAAAGGCTAAAGGAGAATCAAGCTGAGAAACGAAAGGCTGAAGAAGAATCAAGAAAATTGCAAACAATGTACAACTTACAGCCCTGTTTATCTCGGACCGCAGTTACAAGTAGCTCCACTTCTGCTGCTCTGATCTGGTTTTTCCCATAAGTGGTGTAGATAAAATTTCCGCTGTATCCAAGATCAAATATAGAAACTGGCTTCTCCGCTCTGCAGTATCCGTCAGTGTCAGCTACATAATGCAGAGAGAAACGCATATCCAGTTACGAACATAATACACATATCAGTCGCTCCTACATATGCTAGTATAGAATCGAAATATTCACATGAACATCGATTAAAAAGTTACTTATTTCAGTCGGTTCTAGGCAGCTGGTTTATCAGACTACTCTCTTCTAGTTTATTTTTTTAAATTCCTGGTCAAAAAGTTGTAACTAAACCCTGTTATGTTTGTGATAATTATTATGTCCCTGGTGGATTTATTACATTAAACTGGTAACTGCCTGGGGCAATGGGTGTAGAAGGGGAGACAGACAGACAGACAGACAGACAGACAGACAGACAGACAGACAGACAGACAGACAGACAGACAGACAGACAGACAGACAGACAGACAGACAGACAGACAGACAGACAGACAGACAGACAGACAGACAGACGGACGGACGGACAGACAGACAGACAGACAGACAGACAGGCTGGTTTGCCATGAATGCTCTGGGAGACTGAGGTTTAGCCCTGAAGTCTGATGCATTATTGCTCGGGTCATCTGAACCCTGAAATGGACCTGCATCTATTGGAGCTATTGGAGTGACTGTTCTCCCGACCCGGTACCAAGCTACCACGAGTTTCAAAAAGTATGTCACGTATCGAGTAACATTGAACTATGGTGCGTTGTTGGTATATAATCATGTTTATAACATATATAGATAGCATATGTAAAGAAACCAGTAAAACAGAGACCGCAAGAATACCGCAGGACGAGAACACAGAAGAAGAACCATCTGCAGATCTAACCATTAGAGAACTCATGTTAGCGGACGACCAAGCACTCATAGCAAAATCAGAAGCTGAATTACAAGACCAAATGAATAATCTAAATGAAATGTGTAGGGAACATAACATAAAAATTAGCACAAATAAAACAGAGGTAATGACTGTAGCTGTCGACTTGTAAGCGACTTTTTTTTTGTTTTTTTTACTAAAGAAGAAAAAGCAACAACGATTCACCTAAACGAACATTCCTTGAAACAAGTAAAGAGTTTCAAGTACCTAGTTAGTATAATATCATCAAATGGCAAATCAGAAGACGAGATCGAAAATAGGTGCAATAGTTAGTTAGTTAGTTAGCTAGCTAGTTAGTTAGTTAGCTAGCTAGTTAGTTAGTTAGTTAGTTAGTTAGTTAGTTAGTTAGTTAGTTAGTTAGTTAGTTAGTTAGTCGAGGTTCCAACTTCACGGCAACAGGTCGTCCCCATTATGCTCCGTTCCTGTGCCAGTGAATATCACACAAAATGCTCCCCACAGTCCAGTGTGAATAGTAGAACAGACAGGAGTCTCGGCAATCTAACAGCCCGCACAGGTTCACTGTGAATAATGCCGCAGTCAGAATACCAACACA
This sequence comes from Cepaea nemoralis, assembly GCA_014155875.1. NCBI lineage: Eukaryota > Metazoa > Mollusca > Gastropoda > Stylommatophora > Helicidae > Cepaea > Cepaea nemoralis. The sequence goes on along the minus strand of JACEFZ010016805.1, from coordinate 14,880 downwards.
AAAGTCATCCATGAAAACCACAGTTCATCGTCGGTGGAATCGGCAGTCACCAGAAAGACCCCATTGATCCGGGTTTTCTCACATGGCTCTGTCTCTTTCCGCAGGGCGACCCGCCGAAAGCGTCGCATTAAGCACGAACCCCGTAGCTCCAGCGCCGACTCCCAGGAGTCTCCTGAAAAGTGCACTCGTGAACCGAAAAGGCAAATCAGTCTCAGCAACAGCCGGTAGCCATTGTTCCGAACATGCAGGTCACTGTACAAACAAAAGCGGACATGTAAAAGTAATCCACGTGAATATCACAACTCACAGAGTCGCGCCACGCACTCACTCAGTAACAAGGCGACGGAACCATATACTACCAGTCCAACATGGGGAAAATGCGAAATGCAAACCGCAGCCACAAAGATAAATACTCCAGAGGCCGTAGAGGTTCAGTGCCTAACCGCCATGCTGGGGACCGGAAGTTAAATAAGGCACATCAACTCATTGGACAAATGGCACCAAATCTAAAGAACAAACATGTATCAATAACTACTAAGAAAGCACTTTACAACACAATCTTCCTACCAACTCTATGTTACCAATGCCAAACCTGGACAATGACAGAAAAAGAGTAAAGGAAAATCACAACAGAAATGAGATGCCTGAGAAGAATACTTGCCAATAGGTAATTTCTCTCATTGACTTATAAACAACTCGTTATGCTTTGAACAATGTGACGAATGATTAAGCGACTCCAAATGAAAACGATACTCACTCTTTTAATTCAAGTCGAGCGGAACAAATAATAGCGTACAGTTATCGGGTGATATTAAACTGCCCCCGAGATGTAGGAGCGGCGTTTAATTAATAAATGTTTCACACGAAAACTCCCTGCCTTGCCCCAATGTCCTCTTTGAGGTGCAAACTTGCCATTTCACAGTTCAGAGTTGCAGCGCGTCTAGGGTTTTCGAGTCCTGTCTTAAGTATCCATTTGCCAATCGATCTTTCCTCCTGAATTCTATTCGCCTAAGCACGGACTCAGTCGCATACAGCGCTTCACACACGGCTCTCTGGAAGACACGTCCTTTCCTTTCGAATCACACACACAGAAAGTTCTTTTGTTGTTCTGTGACGCTACATTCGTTTCTAATGGTATCTTCCTTTCCTATTTGTCCATTTTTGTGCAGAACTGGGAAAATCCCATTCATGACTTTTGTGGAGTGTACCGTCATATGGCATAATGCCCCCTCCTAGATAAAAAAAATGTTTTCATTTTTTTTTCTATGGATATATGTAGTACTTTGCAAATATATGCATTAACCTTTAACAACGAAACCTGGAAAATTCCTAGTCTCCCCCTTTATCTACTCTCAAAAAATAATAATACTGTCATATGACGGGCACGCCCACCTGTCTAATACCCCATTAGACGTCGTGTGGCTGATCATGGTAGATCATACCAACTAATTGCCATATTAGTCCCTACCTTGTCTTAATAGACAAGTGTGTCCTCACTCTGGTAATACCATAAGTTTTGGACGAGAGTACTAATGGGTTTCCCAGTATTCCATGTTGGTCGTTGTTGTTGTTCCTCTATATAATCCATGTATATTTATATGTTGGTAGGGTTAGACGTAACTATCCATGTCTTGCGAGACTTTATGGAGCCATTTGCTATGTACGACTGTCCAATACGTGTGTGTATATCTTTAAACCATCAGTCGATTCCGTAGATGTTAATGGATCGATTGGCAAAAATATTTTCCCAGAATTAATTCAACTAAAAACCACTCACTCCATCACAATGAACAATTGAATAATAATTATCAATATACATATTCTAAAGTACTGACTTATCTACGTAACTTATTAATAAACAAATTAACTCAAACTAATTAACTAAGTAATTCTAATTAATTAAGTAATTGTTCACTTGGAATTAACCAATAAGATTACACAACACAATCTACAAATACTTGACCGCAGTTTTCCACGTAAAATAATGACGGTCAAACATCCATCCAATGTGCAGGACATATTATTGGACCATTGCATCCGTGTATATGTCTCTGTCAATAAATGTAAATTAACCACACATGTATCTATTTGATTATACTATGTATTACTAACAGTATTAATTTAAAGTCACCGATTGTATCAACATTGTTTATTAATTAGGTGCTATTTGATTGACTTTTTTAAAATCTTGCAGACATAGAGTTGTAAAGAATCCTATATAAATTTAGTAATGTTCTCTATTATAGACATAATTATCAAAGAATAGAGAATCAAACTATTTTAAGATGAATTATAGAACTATTAGATAATGTGAACAATTCTGACAAGTGATATCTGGCATAACCAAGTAATCAGACCTAAGACCCTAATGTGTCTGTAGTGTATTATGTGTTGATATGAACCTAACACTTTCATCCCATTTTATTTTCTTTATTTATTTCTTTCATTCTATTTCTTTCTTTCTATACTTATGGTGTTTCTGTACTGTATGCCTGCTAATATTGTACTTTTCAACGTTTGTTGAATTGAACACTGTCATACTTTTCACTTGTATATATATTGACAATAGAGTATGTTTGATTACTTTACAGCAGACAAACGCCAAGTAAATACAGTATGCATTAATCAATGCATTTTGTTTTATTGTAAATTTGTTTGTTATTATTGACTTGTGTGTAAATTTCCTTGAGTGATTGAATGACTGTATTTTTTATTCACAATATCATCAATATATGCTTTTGTTGTGAGGATGTGTTCCTGACTATGATGTTACCTGAGATAAGGTCAATTTCAGCCATATCAAAATGTTTGTAATAAATATGGTTACAATATCCCATGTCGTCTGTTGTTTGTAACCATTATGTTTAACTTTTGTTATCTTCTTGTGTGCTACTCTGTTGTTATTAACAGTCGGTTGAACTTTTGATGAATGTGTAATTCCATCTTCTTGTGATACTTGGGTTTGTGATTCTGTGCGTATCACATCAAGTTTGCGTTCTCCAGTTTGAACGTAATCTTTTAACATCAGTGATGTTTTACCAATTATCAACCCAGCACATGGGTTTGGTAGTACTGCTGCGCATACTTTACCTTCATAATATGGGCATTTTATGCTGACCCATGCGGTTTTGTACATTTCTATTGTACCACCAAATGTTCTGCACTCAATACTTTTACCTGTATAATTACTTTCTTTTATGAGTTTATGATTAACACCTGTAATATCCGAACCTGTGTCTCTAAAACAGTTTGTTGGTAACCCATTAACCTCCGCTTGGTGTATCATCAGAGTACCTTGACGAGTGCATGCTGCGTTCGCTTCATGAATATGCCTCTTGTGGGCTGATGTGAGGTCATCACCATTAATATGACATTCCTTACCTGTTCTGTTATTATATGACTCTATAATGGCTGCGTGTGTGTCCTCTATATCATCTGAATCGCTACTACTACTAGACAACACATATGCATTACTCGCCTCTTTCCACGTATTCTTCATCGGACAAGGACTTGCTAGTGTGCCCGTACGCCCGACACGAGAAACATTTGATGCTTCTCTTGAATGAGTCATACTTACTCTTTTTCTTTGCTGTGATGTCCCTTAAATAATCTAAATATCCAGGGTGTCGATCACACATTTCCAAATGTCCATGCGACAATTTGCAATACTGACATCTGGATAGGTGTCCTTTTCTTGGTCTGTCTCCCTCTCTGTTAGAATACTGGTATGGACTATTTCTATTCCTATTACCACTAAATTTTCTAAATTTGCCATTGCCTTTCTGAAATCTAGCACTTGCTCCTATTACCAGTTCTGGCTGTGCACAACTTGCGAATATGTCTCGATGTGCATTGAAATATGATTCTCCTCTCGCTTCCATTTCCTTAAGATCTTTGCATTTATTCTCCACTAGAAATATAGACATGGCCTCTGGTACTGCAGATAGTAATCTATCTCTAATTATTAAGTCTCGGATTTTATTATAATCAGACCCAATATCAGCGGCTCTAGTCCATTTATCAAAAGGTGAGGTTAACTCAGAAACAAAGTCAAGGAAAGTTTGGTTAGATTTCGGAGTAAGTGTTTTAAACTTAGTACGTAAGCCCGATTCATCTAAACTAAAGTGTGCCAAAACACGATCTCTCATGTATTTGTAGTTGGTACGTAAGTCCTCTGGTATTAACTCGATTACCTTTAAAGGCTCCAATGCGAGATGCCTGTGGAATAGAATTGGTATGTCTTGTTCCGGTACCTTGTAATGCTTTACGAGTACTTCAAAATTGGTAATCCAAGAACTGACAGAATCACCTTGCTGGAAATTGCGAAAAAGACCTTGATACTTTTTCACTGGATCATTATGTTTTGCTTGAATTCTTACTCGTTCAATCTCAGCTTCACGATCCATTTCCAATGACTTGACTTTCAAATTACCTTCAACTTCCTTGTCCTTAAGAAGTTGTTCGGCCAAAAGTTTTTTCTTTCTCAAATGCCAGTTGCTTATCTTTCATCTCCAGTTCCAGCGTTAATTCCTTTTCTCTAGCGGCAATTTTGTCACGTTCCAACGCCATCTCTTTTTCTTTTAACTCTTTCTCAAGAGCCAATCTCTCTCGTTCCTGTGAAGCTTGAAGCTGTTTTGCTTCTTTCTCTGCTGGCCAATTTTTTCAGCTCTCTCTTCACGTTGCTGTGTCTGAAAATCTTTCAATTCTTGCTTCGCCCAATTCCTGAGGTCTGCACCGGTCAAACCAGACCTTTCACCCATGTCCATGAAGTCTTGAAAGTGTTGACATGTTGTCTTAATGATCTGTAAATTATACCGCTACAATAGTAGATATGTGAAACACAGCCGATAGAATGCGTAGGTAGACAATGACAAGCGTATTCAATTATATATACGCAAGTTGAATGAGAAGTCAACTCGAAATCAATAATATAGAAGAGTATAAACACGCGAGAAGAATAGCAACTCGGCGCAAGATAGATAACGTCCTAACCGTTACAAAACGTAAGCACTAGAAATTAGTAGTAAAAATATATATTCAATATAAAGTACAGCGACACAATACTAACATTGACAAAAGACGATTGACGCAAGACGACAATACCTATTTTCATTCACAACAGACAAAATTATTACTCCTAAAAAATATAAGTAATAACACAATAAACACTTTATATACTACTTACAATTACGATACCAACAATGTGTGTTATCACACGCAAGATCAACACGAACAACTTCGTATTGACCTGACGATAGTCAACACAAACGATTTCCAAAGTAATCAAGCGTGCTTAACCACTTTAGAAATACCCATTCCAACCACCCGCACTGCTAGTTTGTAATTGCTTTTGTTAACATTTATAATCAGCACCTTATTAATATATAACAGATGTTGGACAATCGACCACAATAAACAATACTGGCCTTAACGAGTTTCCAAATCCATCCAGTGTCCCATGAATGTAAACTGTTGATTGACTGACGATAATGTTCTGTATTGACGTAACTAGTATTTGCTGTCCGATCGATTGACGTATAAGTAGAACAATTAAACTGTGTCTCTGTGTTAGTTGCTCCTGTTTGCGTATGACGATAGTGTAATAAACTTACACTAGTACCCTGAAACCACGCGGTTCGTGGCCGACTTCAGCGAAACTTAGTCGGCTGTGGTACCATCGACGACCCTTGAATAACTGGAAACGACGCTGACTAACAGCGTGACCCCTATGTATGTCGTCGAACAGCGTAATGATCCAGTTCCCTGGTTTGAGTTACTTCATTGAAAATGGCCATCATTGCTTCCCGTGCGAACGTTGGTGATAAAGTTGAAAAGGCGTGCATGAACTCTCTGGGGTAAATGTCGTTGAGAATTAGTGTCTTGACTATATTATGTTGAGGGTGGCAAAGGTGTGGAAGGGACATCCCAACATGTGCAGTCCATATAGTAATGAAAATAAATATCTTGTGACTGAGTTCTTGATGTCTTCCTGGCCAGTGCAAATGACGTTAGTAACTGGCGCAGTGGCTAGTTAATAATATTCCTTGTTGGAAGACGATGTACCCAGGCCGACATATCATAAGTCCGGTGTGTCCATACTTTAATGCGATTAAGTCAATATTATGTCACTTAAATGTCCGATCAGGTATTTTTAGTGCAATATATTGTGCAACATTGATGTGTGTTGATATCTTTCATAACGTTATCAGTGTCCACAAGTTCGTTGTTTGAAGTGTAACAATGTCCGTAAAATCTCTGAGTGTTGCAGCATAAAATCATCCAACACGTAATCAAAATGTTCAGTCTTGTGACGTATATTGTATTTACACAATACGTATCTATCCAGTAGTTGAAGCTGTTTAAGTAATAGTTGTAACTATATGTTTCATCTTCCTTGCATTGTACAGTGCAGTGTCCTAACGACGGCTACTTCATTTAACATATGTAACGTCCATCGAGTGTGTACTTCATTCATTCGTTTCAAACTGTATACACCAAATAAGTTGTTTACTTCACTGCTGTTTTTCTACTATCTTCAGTTAATCTTTAATTTCTAATGTGTAATAAGTTTCTGTAATGCACAATTTATATTGCAACGTTGATCATTCTCTAATGAGTGTTCATTATGTGCACCAGTGTGCGTTTTTGCCTTTCGTTTGCTGATGTGCATAAGTATAATAAATGGTTGTGTTCTTTCTTAACGTTCAGCATAATGATTGTTCGTTATAAATACTCTCCATCATATACCTTATATATATATACTTTCCTACCTTCCTTTCTCCTTTGATTGTTCAAGTTGCTCTTATGAATGATTCATTCACGATGTTCTAACCATTGTGTATGGAGGCCGACATTTTTACTTTTCACACTCTTGACGTTCTTCCGATGCGACTCCGTGTGTTCCGGCGCGCTATTTATGTTTCTCTGTGCCGAGTTTCGTTCGTGCGCATTTCTTGTTTACTAATAGCTTTCGCGGGAAATCTTTGTTGACAATTGGATCTTAAAACCGGCGAGCATCCCATCTTTATGCCAATAGGTAATTTCTCTCATTGACTTATAAACAACTCGTTATGCTTTGAACAATGTGACGAATGATTAAGCGACTCCAAATGAAACGATACTCACTCTTTTAATTCAAGTCGAGCGGAACAAATAATAGCGTACAGTTATCGGGTGATATTAAACTGCCCCCGAGATGTAGGAGCGGCGTTTAATTAATAAATGTTTCACACGAAAACTCCCTGCCTTGCCCCAATGTCCTCTTGAGGTGCAAACTTGCCATTTCACAGTTCAGAGTTGCAGCGCGTCTAGGGTTTTCGAGTCCTGTCTTAAGTATCCATTTGCCAATCGATCTTTCCTCCTGAATTCTATTCGCCTAAGCACGGACTCAGTCGCATACAGCGCTTCGCACACGGCTCTCTGGAAGACACGTCCTTTCCTTTCGAATCACACACACAGAAAGTTCTTTTGTTGTTCTGTGACGCTACATTCGTTTCTAATGGTATCTTCCTTTCCTATTTGTCCATTTTTGTGCAGAACTGGGAAAATCCCATTCATGACTTTTGTGGAGTGTACCGTCATATGGCAATACTCAATGTATCAAGAAGAGATAAGATCAGAAATGAAGAAAGCAGGACTAAAGTGGGGGTTATAGCTGCACTATATTTTATTAGAAGGCAGCAAGTCAAATGGTTTGGCCATGCAAGTAGGTTACCAACTAACAGTATACCACAACAAGCAATGATGTACAGACCTGATGTCACGAGGTGACTGGAGGTTGTCGACCTGAAAAGGTCAAAGACCAGAGATCGTCAATCTAAACACGCTACAACTCTTTGAATACGGGAACGTAGGTCCCGTGATCCAGTGAAACTAGTCGAGATCAAAGGATAATCATCGATGTCCAGAAAGATCGTTTATATCAAAGGAGACGTGTCGGGATGTTTTTGTACGAGGATCAAAAGACGAGAAAGAAGCAGGGGTGACTTGGTGGGGAGGAAAAACCCATGACGTCCTACAGGCGAAATTCGATGCTCTATGAGAATCTAGTTTTAAATTGAGTATACAGGTTGGCTTGACACCGGCTGGAGTGTGGATTTATTTCAGTGCCGAATAAGAAATACAAATCACGATGTCTAGTGTCGTTTAAAGACGACAGGCATTGGTCCTTGATGTGACTTGGTGGTTTAATTCTAGGACTGGAATAGGTTAAATAAGGTAGTAGTGATGTAGATTAGAACTCGAGCATAGTGAACTTGCGTGTGTAACCGTAGTATAGAGTGTTGGCAGCATTAGGCTGAAGCGTGACTTAGCTGTGTCGAGTGAGGTGTCATTGCACTCGGTAGGATAAGTACAATGACATGAGAAGATATTCAGCAGGATTGAGATTGAGTGGGGAGATAAAGGATAAGTCTATGCTAGGATATTATGGTAGGGGAGTCTACTGGGATTTCTGTGCTTTTCCTTTAGCTTTTCTTTCTTTTACCTTGTCTAGGGTAATGTGCTGAACTACTCTGTCTTATGCCAGAGTGTAGCTCTAGGATGATATAGATGTTACAGTCTGAATATGGCCTTAGGCCTACATTCACATATAATGGGTCTGAGTCGGGTTTCTCTCACCGGGTGTTATTTCTTCGACACGTTCCATCAACTTGAAAGTGAAAGTAGTTCCCAATCTGAGAAGAAGAAAATGGCAATACTCTGGTGCAGTGCTAACTGATATCAAGCTTTGAACCCTGAGCAAGAAGGTCAGACAAGTGTTGAGCTAAATTGAACATTCGAAATGAATCACTAGAAGTGAGGTGCTCAATGAAGGTATTCCAAACAACCAGAGAATTATGAACAGTAATATTTACTCTAAGCAATAGAGAAAGGAAAAGACTATTATTAACATTTTCCCTGATTATCTGAACAGTTAGTTGAGTGACAAACCGCAGTGTATAGACGATATATTGTTGGACCTGTGTTTATATTCTTCAATCCATGGACTATATTACAGACCGGTATATCGTCTGTGTAGAACTAAATGACACTAAGTAACTCAATCACGCAGTGGTGATCAGACTTTCAAACGTTCACGGATATACTGGAAGTCCACAATCGGTCGGAGAGACACATCATCTGGTGAGCTACTTCCAGTTCTGTGCTATGTGAAGTCGAATGGCTGTATCATGATGACAACTGTGATGCTGATCCTAGACTAAACTATCCTGTCTCACATTCACGATAGACTACACCACATATCTCCACACCCATACATCGCACACACAAATGACACTTTTCTGCATTAAATGTTTTATCATTTTGTTCGAAGCCAGTGTTAGTGGGGGTATGTGCTGAAGGAATGTTAAGAGGGGTATTGTCTGGTGGAGAGAGAGAGTGAGTGAGAGAGAGAGAGAGAGAGAGAGAGAGAGAGAGAGAGAGAGAGAGAGAGAGAGAGAGAGAGAGAGAGAGAGAGAGAGATCAAAAGGGGGGTGTGTAGACAAAGATACGGCAAAAGACCAAAACTCAAGAAAAGGGAATTTAAAAAGGTATGCTTGTTGATTCCACTCCCCGCCCCCCCCCCCCCCCAGGAACAACAAGTGACGCCAGAGGTAAGCAGAGGAAGAGGCCGACCACGTAAACTATGTACGCAGGAATAACAGAGTCCATGGGAATATCAATACATGAAGCCCATAAGTGGGCACTCTCCCGCTGTTTATACTTCACCTCGACACCGCAAGGTACAAGAAGAACATGATGAATTGAGGTGAGGGGTGAGATAATCTGGGCTTCCTCAAAATATTCAACCTTTTTCTACTCATGGCACATTTTTATAAAATAAAAATGTTCCAATACGGGAACCGGCACATAAGGACCTGTTCTGTGACAAAGGAGTTACGGTCGTAATTCGTAATTTCGCATTCGAAACATCGCTGCGGGAGATTTGGCAGCAGACCGTCTTGTGTTTGCATACAATAGTATGAATGTCAGTTAAACTACCGAACGTAAACTTGCTAAGAGATCACACAGCCAAAAAATGCTGGGGCTGACTGCGACGTCCTGTATAGAATAAACAACTAACTAAACAATGTTCACAATCCCTTACTTTGTTTCAAATGCAGTAGGTATGGAGACGCATCATGTAGCAGGTCCTTGGCTGAATGTCACTCTCATGCCATGTGTGTACAATGTCTTCTGTCCATGTTCATGCTCTCTGTCTCTTCTTACAGGAACTACATCTTTCATCACAGTTCTTTCCAAACCACTCTGAGATGTTTTATTTTATTTTATTTTTTTTTGTTTTTGGGGGGGGGGGGGGGGGGGTGTGATGCTTTCGATCGTTTTTAACTCAAGCGTAAACTACTACTTCTAGTGCACTTGGATGATTTTTGCAGTGTATTAGATTTCTCTGTTATCAGTGTCTCTTGCTATCAGACGAACCCACTCTGACTTCAGAGGTACTTGTAATTTAAGTCCCCAAATCAAGGACGAGAATTCAACAGTTTAGTCCAACTGACCGGTGTATGGGTTGAATGAACAGCGGCATTAGCACAACGGATGTTTAAGAACACGCGTTCTCACCCATTCGGCCATGCGGACCTATGGTGGTGTTACATATTCACATTTCAACTGACAATAACATGTACATAGAGCAACACTTACCGAGTTGAGCTACTCCATAGAAATTGTACAGCTGAAGTGACTCATACTCGCAGTGTCCATATTCATTTATGTATCTCGCGTCCATGTGGTAACTGAGGAACTGTGCTATAAGCCTAGTGCCTGAAACTACTCGAATGAGCAGAGAACATGTTTTGTTTGCGGTAAGGTAGCCGGTAGAGGATAGCTTGATCCTCACGTCTTCCTTCAGATCGTATTGTTGTCCACAATTGTCGCTCACGTAAACTGAACAAATTAGTAAACAATACATTTGACTTTCTACATCGGTAGTAACAAGTCAAGTAAATAAAAATAGTGAATGCGCAATCGAATTCCTAAATTTGTAGTTTCTAGTCAAATTAAATGGGGGAAAAAAATACAAATCTCTAAATCAATAGAAATCACACAGGTAAATAACTGTCTATTAGCTGTATAGGTATGACGTAACCGACCACAAATATACATGCATTGCGATATTATTTCTACCACACCTTTAAGTTTTGGATTTGAATCCCTCTCGTACATTTGAATGTCTCTTCTTTTGTCAGTTATCCCTGGTTGTGGGAATAGGCCCTTAACCAACTTACTCTGAGCTGCCATATACATTAGCAGCCCCACCCATGTATTCCTCATATTATTCATTTCTATCTCTACTTCTCTTCTTCGTGTATATTTAGGTTTTATTCTGTACCTTTTGTCCTTGTGTTCTGTCAAACGCCTTTCTAGTTATACTATTCTCATGTTTTCTCAAATGCTTGTCCTATTTAGTGCCAGCATCTTTTCATCACTTCTTGATTCATTGGGTTTTGTCTATCTCTCTCCGTGAGCTCCAAGTTGGCGATTCTATCATATCATTGTTGTCCTTCTATAATATAATTTATATTTACAGTTAAATATTCTACATTCAGTGAGCAGTTTTGTGTTTTTTTACTTCCACACATTTTCTAGTGCTATGAAAGCTTCTCTTATTTTTCGTATTCTTATTTTAATATTTTAATGCTTTCCCATCAATGAAGATAGGGTTATCATTCTTTGAATTATTCTCATTACACTTGTCTTTCACCTATTAATTTTTCAACCTAATTGTTGTGACCTCCCATCCATTGCATTTTGTTTATCTTGCATTTGATTTTGTGTGTGAGGCAGGAGGGCAATGTCTTCAGCATAGTCCAGATCATCGAGCTGAATTATCAGAGGAGGCCCCTGAATTCCATTTCTGGCAGCGCTTGTTGTCTTCATAATCCTGTCTACACTCAGTAAGAAAAGTAGATGTGACAAAGACTTCCTTGTCTCGCTCCTATATTTTCGGTGGAATCCCACATACTTCATCAATTTCCAAACATATTTCCTACCAATGCTATCAAAGTCCATTCAGTGTCTAGAAGTGGAGTAAAAATCACAAATATAAATACACTAATATGCATTACAGTTTATACAGACAGACAGGCAGGCAGACAGAGAGAAAGACAGGCACGCTGAAAATGTATCAACAGAGGAAATAAACTACAAAGACTGGAGAAAATATATTTAAAATACCAAACACGGAGATCTTCAATATAACCATCGTTCATCAGGCAAGTTGAACTTGGTCTAAATTGCCGATACCCCCAAGAAACAGAACTTAGAGAACAAAAGATCATTGTCAGCGTTTTAATACTCACTGGTTTCCGGATAAAACGTCCCAATCGTAGCTGTCACCAGACAAGCAAGAATGTGAAAGCACAAAGAAAAGCTGTCGAAACAAGCCATCTGTAATATAATACCAAACAGACTTACACTGCACACTGCACCTTGCCGTCTTGACAGACGACAGTTTGTTACATTGTGCTTCAAAAAGACATAACAGCTAATACTGCTAATACCCATGGCGGTAGCGAATGTGACCAATCAGACCAATTTGTGCTGTAAATGTTTGTCCACAATGGTTGCATGTGATATCATGGTCATTTCCACCATCATGCACCATCTTACGTCTCATACACTCAGTGTGTGACCTGTCTGCAATCATTTTGTCCTTTGTCTTTATTCAATTTCTTATCTTTGCCCTCCATGCAACACGATCGGAGGTGACTTGCTTCTAAGGTGCAATATCAATGACTGCATCAATCATGTCCCGCTTGCACACATCTTTGTTTCGTAGTCCATGCCAACCCCGAGATCTTTTACCCATCTGTAATTCATCAAAAAGATGTCCTATGGAATTCTACCGCCAATCTAAAGCGCCCTATCCATCTAAGTCTACGAAGACTGAGCATGGACCAAACCGTTACACAACCCGATCTTTACAATACTTAAGTATTTGTGATTTTGTCTTGCCACTTAATACCAAGTATTCTTAGCAGACACAGCACATGAAAGCTTTTTAAAAGTGTCCCTCGGTGTGAGTAAGTTGACCAGACTTCACTGCCATAAAGAAGAGTACTAAGGACACAGGCTTGATAGACCAGGACTTTTGTTAAGGCAGTAAGCTTCTTGTTCTCCCAGACTCTTTTTGTTAACCTGTTCATTGTTGTTGCTGCCTTCTGTTAGCGCCGAATGTTGGGCGGCGCTTACCAAACCCGACCCCCTACATTGTGTCAACGGCTTCAGGCGGAAGAGCACAATTGGGAGGGTACAAGCCTTATCCTGGTGCGAGAAACTGCAATCTAAAGACAAAATGTCATGGCAGGGCAGACCAGGCCCTAAGCCTCAGTTGGCAGCTGGTCTAGGATCGAAGCTCCGACAGGCGGACAGTTAGAGCATTGCTTTCCTGATCCGGCAGCTTGTCTTGTTCCAGATGTATAGGTGTTGCCTTTCCTCTGGAGTGAACTAGGCAGGCCGAGAGAGGGATCATGCTGGATGGGCAACACAAGATCTCTATATTTTAGCCCAGGCTTTGTGCTATGGAGAGGCAATAATTTCATCCCTGGTCTTAAACGGTCTCGGAATCAAAGCGAGGGGTAACATTTACGGGTTATAAGTAATTGTCAATTTGTGTAGATATGGGGCGCCACGGGTTGCCTCTGACAGTGGGAGACACCTACAGGTGTCACTGATCAGCTACCGCCCGCCTCAAGCTGGGCATCCCCCGGCCAATTGGGTGCTTATCCGCCACAGCCTGTCTGCTTCAATGGGTGCTTGGGCTAGGACAAAATCTGAATCGCAGGCTGTAAATCCAATGCACCAGGCACTAATAAAAAGAAAAATAGAAACCTCAAGCTATGGCTTGCAACCTGGAACGTAAGACGTTTTGACTGCACTCACATACTTTGATCCAATAGTCGTTTGCACACAGCCTGGCACCCTTTTGCACATCCTTCTTAGCTTGTTTCAGCTCACTGAGTGTTTCGAGTTATTCTTGCTTTGTTTCTTAAGAGAGCTATATTCTTTCTATCAATCAAGAGTTGCAATGTCTGACTGTTTGTTGCAAACGAGCCTTCCTCTTATGATCCACAGACAGGCAGTCCATTTATCAACAGAGAAAAGAAACTATAAAGACTGGATAATATATATTTAAAAGACCAAACATAGAGATTTTCAATATAATCAACGTTCAATAAGAAAGTTGAACGAGATATAAAGTTCACACACCCTTAAGAAACTGAACTTAGAAAACACAAGATCATCGTCAGCGTTTAATACTCACTGGTCTCTGGATAAAACGTCCCAATCGTAGCTGTCACCAGACAAGCAAGAATGTGAAAGCACAAAGAATAGCTCCCGAAACATGCCATCTGTAATATAATACCAATCGGCTTATATGTTTTTGATACAATAGTGTAACATTCACAATCTTTAGCCAGTGATGTGTTTCATGTTGGTATAGTGGTTAATCCACAGGCTTACCGGCCCAGCTGTTTGAGTTCAATGCTCAGTTTTCAAAGAATAGGTAGAGGGGGCAGGGGTCTGTCATGTGGTCTGTGGTAGATGTCGCCTCATGAAAGGGGTACCAGATATGTCCCTGGATGTAAGTACAAGAGAAGGCTCTATCCCTTTATACTATCGTAACTTCATGTATGAAAAAGAAAAAGCGAGCTTCATGTCTTCACTTTTGTTCCTCCGTGGTATAAATTATGTTTTCTTTAAAAACCACATTTCCACTGTCATTGGATGATTCACAGTTTGTCTATTTCTTGTTTGTGTCACGTACATACAAAAGTGTAGGTTCTGTGTAGCACATTAATACTCTTTTTCTAACTGCAATGACAACTTTTTTACTCGTGAGTATATTTTTCATCTGGCAAAAGGCTACTTTCATTT
>JACEFZ010016804.1:0-20345 GCA_014155875.1 Cepaea nemoralis | reverse complement strand
ATTATTCTACCTCTTCTGCTTATAGCTTGAGACTGTCTTAAAGGCCCTGTAATTTCAATTACCCCCCTCCCCCTACGATGGTGTCTTAACTGCCCATCTGAGGTAACACAACTGAATAATATACACCCATGTCTCTCCACGACACAGAGTGCCGTTCGGTCACGAATGACTGAACTTATTATTACCCCGGGAGTGTCGAATAAGTGTCCTCTGGTTTTTCCTCAAGGAATATCCATATTATGCACTCTTCTAGCTTCCGGTGGTTTTTTCCACATGTAGTATTTGATGAAGAGTGTAGCTTAACAGCTTTCTCGCCTATGCTTAAGCTCTGTCCTATAAACATGATGCTTCTTCTTCTCTAATACATGTGGAACTTGCGAGGAAAAACAATTGGCCTAGCTCTTGTTAAGGGAAGTGATTATTACTTTTATATTTTCTTAGCTCCCACAATCCCCCATCTTTAACAGGTGCCCCAGTAAATAATCTATGTTTATTTATTTTAAAAAACACTTATTATATGGGGCTATAATCTTAGCTGTCTCATTCCTATATTAAAATGTTCTGTGCCTTCCCGTTGCTATTAGTATTCTTGATATCACAAAATACAAGTCAACATAATCATGCACAATACACAGTAATACTGACAAGCTAATTAATACACCCAATTTTTTATATATTTGGACACCTGATGATTTGAGGATAACTCAACATAACTGTACAGGTTTACCAACATCACCATCATACATCACTGGTGAATATCAGTTGCTAATTACCTGGCAAAACTACCTTTAATTAGCCTTTCCTGTGTGCCCACTGTGATGAAAAATACAAATTATTTCCAGACATCTTCCCTATTTCCTATACAGTCGAGTAATCCTAAAAGTTGCAAGGAAGTTCACTTATGAACTCAAACATATAATAATATTCCGCGACGAGGCCACAATCTTTGAGTTTATTTGTATAGAATATACGACTTTTGCGTCTATGGGTCTTTAGAGGGTCCTTGATTCGAGATATAAGAAATGATAGATGGTGCTCTTCCTTGCTTAATTTCTCCAGGAACTAGACTTATGGCTCTGGTTCTCATAAGGATGAGACTAGATAGAATTGATCACAGTCTAATTCACTTTGAGAAGATATTGAGAGTCAGGTCATTTGCCTTAGCCTTCAAGGGAATAAAGTCTCTATCTGAAGTAGTAGGCTAAGTGCGTTCGACCCCCACATTAACTCTCACGTTCTTAAATAAACCAGTGATATATATCACCACAATAACATTACATTGTAACCATTCACAAGACAGTAAGACCACTCTTTGTTCTAACTAGAGCTTTTAATATAGACTTCATCTTGAGTTATGTTGCACTCTAACATCTCTCCATTCCTAAATCAACAAAACATAATAATAAAATAAAACCATTTTCAAACAATACATTGTATCAGATGCAACAAAACCCCTTCCCACCCAGCCAATCAATACCAATATCTGGAATGATTGAACATCATTTCCTCACATAATACATGTATGCGACTAAACTTCATTAACCACATATGTTGTCCCTTAAACTGGCATAGGTTGCTGAATTGATCAGTGTCTTAACTAAATCTTTTTGATTGAAAAAAAATTCTGTAACTCAACCATGAGGTACTGTCACCCAACACAGAGCTTGATAAACACTGTACCTAAGCTCTTTGATACACACATAATCTCTTTATTACATTGTCTCTGCTCTAAGCTTTCCATCGATGAAGACGGGAAGGTCATCCCATTCTTTATGGACCTTACAACTGAATCTGTCACTGTCTATTAAGTACTCTGGCTAAATATATTTATACGAAATGGGGATGCTGGAATCACTTGGTAAAACCCAAATTTTTGGGGCGGAACATCGCAGATAGAGGAAGTCCTGTCTAAGTTTTCTTTCCGCTATGCGATGATGATGATACATACTATTGATGAATGAGGTCGGCATGTTTCCTAGGAGCTCTCTTCCCTTGTAGAGGCCTGGAGATTATCGAGAATCTGCATTTAAAATGGTAATTCTACCAATGGCGGCTTTGTTCTCATGAGATTAGCTCATGGGGTCCGGACTTAGGAAAAAAAGGCATTCTGTAAAGGCTGATTGTAAGGGTTCGAGCGGCAAATCCAATTACGTGTAGTGGTTCTGCTTTTTAAGCGACTGCAAAGGTAGACTCCAAAACATGTCTGTTATGCCGTGGATACAATGTAGGAATGCCGTCTCGGGTTCAGCCACACATAGAAGCTTGATCTTGCCCGTTGTCAGAGTCCAATGTAGTGCCAGCAGAGATGCAGGGACATCGTTACGCCCGCCAGGCGAATAGTTCCTAGCAGGGATGCCGGAACATCGTTACGCCCGCCAGGCGAGTATTAGTTACCTGCCTGCGAGGTTGCCGGCTGACAGACAGCCAGCGGTCAGGCAAGGACAAAGCAGGACGCACGCAGGCTGGTGAAGCCACTTCAGGTGGACAGGCGCGTTGCGAGAAATAGCCAGACAGCTCTGCGACGTGGACTCGACTGGACGTATGATGGGAGAAAGGCTTGTGTGTTTCAGGGGCCCCGAAAGTCGAGCGCTTGTACATCTTGTGAGACTGATTGTAAGCTGGGGGTTTGCTTGTAAGTTTATTGTGATAACGTAATGTATTGTGATGATCATCTCTAGATCGTGATCTGTGAATAAATCCATCGAAACTTCGTGTCGTTGAGTCTCAAGTCAAATCACGTTGTATTTGTACTGTCTCACATGTGTTAGGTTAACGAGCCAGGTTTAAGACCCTGACATGTGTGGACGTGGTGGCATTCGTCCGGCTTTAAAATGAACGTGGTTTAAGTATTGAACAGTTAAAACCTAGATTTGTGAACTTAGAAATTCTTTGTTCAACGTTATAGTACATTTAAATGTGATTGTGAAGGCTCATATTGATCTATATTATTACATTTTTTAAACATGGAGACTAAATGTGAACGTACAGTGCATACATATTGTTTGATCTTGTAAACGTGTAAAACATTTGTGATTGTAAAACTTGTCACCGTTTTGACCTTGTCGACATTGTGAAGTTGTCGCCATTGTGACCTTGTCGCCATCTTGTAAACTTGATGTCTATGTCCTTACTGAATGTCATCTTGATGTAAGTGATGTGTCATCAATGTTGTAGCGTGTTCAATATATTTAGATTGTCTTTGTAAAGTGAATTGTGGAAAACAGAAAGTTTTGGAAAGAAAGTGACTTGGGGTTTTTGGGAAAAAAAAATTGTTGACGGACAACATTACGACCTACAATTACACTCAACGCCATACAAACCTAATCAAAACTTAGTGACAAGCAGGCACACCACATCAAACAGACGTTAATTTATTCTCTCCAAAAACAAAGCAGGTTTTCTGTGCCATCTGAAACCCTTGCCGTAGAGGTCATTTGCGTTTTGGACAGTTCCTAGTCCAAATTTCAACCGTTCTTCACCGCATCCAGGACACTTGAGTATATTTTCTTTCTTTATACTTTCGGATGCAAATTGAGGCACATATTGTAAATAGAACACAATTGTAAATTGTTCACGTTACTAACAACTTGTAACAAATTGTGTGTCTGATATTTCATTTGCATTTTCCATCATGTCGTCATTAAATGATTTCATCGATAGGGGGTTGAAGTTAAAGTTAACAGGTGATGAGTTAACGAAGTGGAGTGAGAAGAAATACTCTGAATACACGAGCGTAAAGAAGAGCAGCTGAAAGAGCATTAAAGCAAGCAGATACTGAAAGAGCTGCAAGCAAGTAGAGGCAGAAACTGCCTTAAAGCAAGCAGAGGCAGCAACCGCAGTAAAACAGACAGAACTAAAAACTGTCTGCAAAGACAAAACAAGCGGAGTTGGAGATCGAACTAAAAAAGGGCAGAGTTTGAAAGAGAGACAAAATTTAAAAGAAAGCAGAGATAGCAGCTCAGAGTAAACGGGAAGAGCTGGATTTGCAACTTAAAATTAAACAACTTGATACTGAGACTGCCATTAACAAAGAGTCTAAGAAATCTGAGAGACTGGAGAAAGAAAACCAGTACAAGAAATACCAAGGTATCGTACGTAATTATACCTCGGGTGACTGCATCGCAGCCTTTACCCACAATTTTGAGACTTTAATGGACCATTACCAGGTCCCATTGTCTGAATGGAATATTATTTATATGAGGAGTTTATCAGGGGAGCCTCTTAAAGTCATTGAGACTATCCCCAAAGACCTCAGAAAAGATTACCATTATCTAAAATCAAAGATTATGGCACATTTTATGTTAGATGAGGCAGGTTACAGAGAACAATTCAGCAAGTTGAGCCCCAAACCGACTCAAACGTTCTCTGACTACCTCTGCTTAGTCCGAGATATTTTTTCCAAATGGACTTCAGCAGCTAAAATTGATAAGAACTATCAAAAGTTAGAAGCCCTTATCATCAGAGATAAAGTCATTTCATCTATTCCATCAGCATTTTCAAAGTTTTTGCAAGAGAATGAATGCAAAGTGTGGATGAGATTGAGAGACGTGGTTCGGCGTATTACACAGCCAACAAGCATTGTTTTGCCAGTGAAGCTACTGAAACCAATTTTGTAGCATCGGCTAACTATGACAAACCCTATAGTAGGCAAAAACCTCATAAGTCTACATCTGAGAAGTACAACCACTGTAAATATTGTAAAATTTTCACATCATCAAGGTGAGATGTGCGATAAGAACCCCGCATATCTTACATATTTACAGAACATTGTAAACAGACAAGATAAGGAGCGTAAATCCTTTAGAAATTTGCGTAAATGTTTCCTCTGTAAGGCGTATGGACATTATCGCCATGATTGTAAAGGTAGGCAAATGAAAAAGAAAGCCAATGCCGCCTTATTTGATAGTTCATCATCAGATGAAGAACAATCAGAGAAACACCCTGTGAACTCAGCACAGGCTTTTGATATGTTTAACGCAAATAAATGTACTGTTTGTAATACTTTCTATAAGATGGTATCTTAACATGCGGCCACTCCATCCCTATTGCCAATGAAGAAGCTAATTTGGTAGTAGATTCCAAAGGCAGAATAAACATCCATCAAGGATACGTGAATGGCAAGCCTGCTACAGTCCTTCGGGACACGGGAAGTTCATTGTTTGGCTGAACAGAACGTTCATAATGCCTACAGACTATACAGGCTCCATCCCTATCCCAATGAAGAAGCAAATTTTGGGTAGTAGATTCCAAAGGCAAAATAAACATCCATCAAGGATACGTGAATGGCAAGCCTGCTACAGTCCTTCGGGACACGGGAAGTTCATGATTGGCTGAACAGAACGTTCATAATGCCTACAGACTATACAGGCAGGCACGTAACATGCAGAACATTCTCTGGCAATATTGAGAAATACCCACTAGCATGGGCATATATTCAAACACCTTTCCTCACTGGGAAAGTAAAATGCGCAGCATTAACAAACCCGGTGTGTGATATTATAATTGGAAATTTACCAGAGGTGAATGATATGCCTCATGACATAACATCTCTTTGCATTAATGAGATCACAACATCACCATCAAATGTCATCATTAATACTGTTGTACCACCTAATGAATGTATGGTAGCTAATGTAGCACTAGAATCTCATGACATTATTGATAACACTGTGTCATCACCATCTGATATCATTGAATGTGTGAATGCAGTAACCAGATCTACTTCTAGAATGCAAGATGAAATTAACCAGACTGAGGCGATAGAAATGCTTAGCCCAGTATTACCACCTCCGAAAACCATGAAGGAGACTTTTTTAAAAAGCCCAAAAGGCTGATCCTTCATTGTCAAAATATTTTAATCTGATCGGCCAAAAGCCAAAGTTAACCAAAAATGCAAGATGGCATTTTGCTTTGAAAAATTGTATCCTCACCAGGTATTATACCAGAGGTGACACCACAAAAAGAGCAAACTGTTTTGCCAACTGAGTATCGTAAGCAAGCCTTACATCTTGCCCATGATATACCACTTGCAGGGCATATGGCATACGCTAAGACCAGATCAAGATTGTTATTACAGTTTTATTGGCCCAAATTCTGCAATGACATTAAGCAATATTGCAGGAGTTGTGACATCTGCCAAAAACTTGTAAAGAAAGGTAAAGACCCACAGGCAAAGTTACAAGTTACTGACTTAGCCAGTCGACCTTTTGAGAAAATATCTGTCGACATAGTGGGCCCTCTTAATCAGATTACAACAAGAGGGAATAAATATATATTAACTGTTATTGATCAATGTAGCCCTGGCCGGAAGCGATTCGCTAAAGAACATAACTGCCAATGATATAATGGAAGTTTTCTTCCATATTTTTTTACGGATAGGATTTCCAGACACTATCCAATCAGATAGGGGTACTCAGTTTATCGCCGCATCTACTCAAGCTTTCACCAAAATGCTAGGAGTGAAGCAATGTTTCAATTCCCCGTACCATCCTCACTCGAGTGGAATTATAGAAAAAATTTAACGGCGATTTAACGCATATGCTTGCTAAAGTCACGCAAGAACACCCAATAACTGGGATGTATATTTACCTGCTATTCTCTTTGCTTATCGCGAGGTACCACATGCTAGTACAGGTTTCTCTCCTTTTGAACTTATCTATGGTGCCAAACCACGTGGCCCATTAAGCATTTATCACCAAATGTTAACTGAATCTACTCCTTTACTCAAACCCATATCATCATACGTATATGTTACATCATTGCGTGAAAGAATCATCAGATCTTGTATAATTGCAAAGGATGCACTAAAATTATCTGGTACTACATATAGACAATATGCTGACAAAGGTAACAGGACAATAACGTTGACACCTGGACAGGACGTTCTTCTTCTCCTACCTAGTGACAGACACTTATTGACTGATTCTTGGCAAGGACCATTTTAAAATGACGAGACAGATTTCACCTGTAGACTATGAGATCCAAATAAAAGACAAACATAAAATATTCCCCGTCAATATGCTAAGACCATATTACAACAGAGACAATGAACAAGACGACACAACAGCATGCACAGTGATAATAGACCATGAAGATGACGAGGCTAGTGACGAAATTCCAACACCTGCATTAGACACGACGAACTGCTTGAAGGAAATTAAGATCAACCCAAAGTTAACTCAAGCAGAGACAGACAGTTGCAAACACCCCATACAACAGTACAACACCATCTTCTCCAACAACCCAGGACAAACAGAATTAGTACAACATCACATCACACTCACGTCAAATACACCCATAAAATGCAGACCATACACCATTCCATTACATTACAAAGAACACCTACATCAAGAGATCATCAGCTTAAAGAAAAACAACATCATTAGACGATCCCAATCCAATTTCTCATCTCCAATGGTCATAGTACGCAAAAAGGACAACACAATAAGACTCTGTGTCGACTATAGAAAATTAAATAAGATAACTCTTTTAGATTTAGAGCCAATGGCAAATTCTGAAGACCTATTGACAGAACTGACAGACGCTAGGTTCTTTACGAAGGTAGACATGACTAAAGGTTACTGGCAAATAGCAGTAGACGAACAGAGCAGACATCTGACAGCTTTTGCCACACCTTGGGGACTGTACGAATGGTGCAAACTTCCATTTGGGCTTGTCAATGCCCCAGCAACATTCTTACGCATGACACGACTTTTACTAGTAGACATTCCTAATATTATTTGTTATATTGACGACATTTGTGTTCACACAAAGACGATGACAGACCACATAAAGACATTAGAACAGACTTTTGAACGCATTAGACAGCACGGACTGACGGTGAAGCCTGCAAAAGTAGACATAGCCTATCAGGAAATATCCTTCTTGGGGTACAAGATATCTAATGGCTTTGTCACGACAGACGATAACATTGTGTCCAAGATACTAAAACTCTCACTTCCGACTACGAAAAAAACAAGTCAGAAGTTTGTTGGGACTTATAAATTATTACAGGCAGTTTATACCAGATTTTTCTGAAACTGACCAGGTATTTACTAACCTACTAACAAAAGATCAACCCGAAAAAATTGTAAGCAATGAATGCCTTAAATTTGCATTCCAGAAAGTATTATCTTATTTTTCTGATAATAGCTTACACAATCCCATCCTGAAATTGCCCAATATCCATTTTCCTTTCAGATTACGCACAGATGCGAGCTCCGTGGCGATTGGAGCAGTCTTGTTGCAGGAGCACAATAACATCCTACATCCGTGTACTTTGTCTCCCGAAAATTAAAACCGAGAGAACGGGCTTGGTCAACACCTCAGTTGGAAGCCCTAGCTCTAGTGGTGGGTATAACTAAATTGTCCAGATTCCTCCTAGGACGTCATTTTATCGTGGAATCGGACAGTAGTCTATTAAGTTTTATCAATTCAGGTGTACCTTCCAACCAAATGATAGCTCGCTGGTCTCTTAAGCTTCAAGATTACAGCTTTGAAGTTCGACACATCGCGGGCAGAACCAACACGATAGCCGATCTTTTGTCCCGTTGTCCGACCGCCCCAGTAAGCACCAATGTCTGAGTGCAGTGTGTAAAATACACTGGGACCAACACAGCCATGCATCAGTGAAGTTTTTTCACAAAAGCTGTGTATGTCTATATGATGTGATAGGGGTTTATCCCAATATACATAGTTTCTTATTTTACTATTAATGTAGTGATTGTTGTGAATAATTGTGTAGTGTGTGGTAGAAAGAGAACTTTTTTAAATTGTACATATTTGTCAGAGTCCTATACTGGCTCCGTCTAGCCCACTGGACTATGGCAGGTATATTAAAAACATCTACGACACATCTACTAATAACACATGAATGCAATGGGAAAAACTGGCAGGAGCTATCTCCTGAACAATCATTTATTACAATATATTACAAGCTGAAAACATGATCGCAGTTCACGCTCAAACAATCGTTCCCCACCAACAGCCACGCGCTAGCTCACAATGGCGATCTTTTCACTGTCGCCCGCATGATCATTCACAATAAAAACTTCACATCATCCCGCACATATCACAGTTAGTACATTCCTCGAATATCAATACACAACGTTCATCTCCATCTATCCGTCACAAACACTACCCTTCTATCGTTCTATCGTTCTATAGATCTCCCACGTCCGTCCCTATTCGCTGCCTCACACACATCCCTCTCTCCTCGTTGACCTTCCCACATCACCTGGCTCTGTTCACGGGCTTCTTCCCTGACCGTCCACTAGCCAACCCGGGGTGGTGTCTCTTACTGCCCTTTACCTCAGCTATGCTTACACTGACTCTCGCTTACATACCGGCACTTACATTCTTCCGTACATATAAGCCCCTGACACTCCCCCCCTTTCCCCCCGCAGCGAATGTGGCACTTTCTCTTGGAAATGTGACACATTCTGGTGTTGTCACTCTTGGTCCATCTTCCTAACCTTGTCAGGGGATTATATGATACTAAGTACGCGCTTGCGTCCCTTTTTGTTTGATTTTTCCCCGAGATTAACTTCAAATATTGTTCTTTTCTTTTTCAGCATTGAGGTTTCTCTCAAGGTTTTGTCGTGGTCTGACAAATGTTATGGTGGGTCTACTTGTCATACCTTGTTATATTATTCAACCCGCACTCCGTGACATCACATTCTGTTCATTTTTCTCAATCGATTGTCTGTGCATTATCCTCTCATAGTTATTGTGGCTATGCTGGTTTAAGGATTCTCCATTGGTTTACGCCTCGAATAAGGCTACAACTTCCTCTTACAGCATTCTTAAATTTTTTTCTCTTTATTCAGACGTGGTTCCCCTCGTCTCTATTTAATGCACATTACTCGATTCTTTATGAGCACGCTATGTCAATGTTGTGGTCATGGTTCGAATATACTTCATGTATGTCATAGTCCCCCTTACCTCATCTTATGTCGGACCGTGAGTTGTTTCCCTTTTTGAGCACACCTCGTTTACTGTGATGGAGAGTTTCTTATTAATCTCTTTGGTTGGCACCCACCCTGTTGGTATGTTTTTTCTTGTTACCATCTTATGATGTTAATTTTGTACCACTATTGCTAAGCGTCATTCGTCGGGCTATCCACCATACGTGAAGGCAAGTTTGGTAACACTCGCGCATTGGAATTGCCAGGCGTTGATTCTCAGCATTACCACTTATTCTATTCGCCACTATACTTACGCTCATATGTACATATTACATTATAACAATACAAAGTATAATAATAATAAAATTAGACATTGAATGTTATACAGTTAATACATATACAATAAAATATAAATTGTCGATGCCTTATGCACGTAAAGGAAACTGTTCCGTCCTGTGAAAGTTATGCAAACGGAATTACATTAACAGTGTTCAATGTTCGTTTCCGTGCTGGAATCTTTGGCATGTCTTCTTTCTGATACAATTGTTGACTTCTGTATATCCTGATATTGTCTTTCCCTTTTTGTATAGTGATTCACACTTTCCACCCAGTTTGGACAATTTGTAAGTCTGTTCTGTAAAATTGCTGGAATTCACACGTTTAAAACACGAATTACTTAAGTTCAGTGGCCTTAATTTTGAATGTGGCCCTGGTGCGTCTGTCTGTGACTGTCTTTGCCATAGTTTGTAGGTTGGCATCTGGTTCATTAAAAATGATCACCGGAAATGAATGTCTGTACTTGTGAAGCTGTCGTCGTTGTTAGTCGATTTCAAAAGGTGAATTTTGTAGATACTCGTTTGAAACAAAGTCAATATGGGTATATTTTACTGTTAGATACCTGAAATCACATGTTGAGTCTTACTGTTCTGCGGTGACACGTTTCACGTGAAGGACCTTTCATGTTGGTCTATACAATGAAGTGTGCTAGTATCATAGCGTGGAGTTGTACAGCAGACACGGCAACTCTGGAGTTACTGGATCTAAGGATATAAAGGGGTTACGGTTAAAATTTTCCCAAGGGGGGGGATTTTCAATTTTCATGTTGAGATAATTTTGAGTGCTATCTCCAAACCTGCACTCGTACATGTGTGTATACATTCAATAGTTCAAAAAAATAATAATACACCATGTATAGTTTTGAAATGTAATCGTGCATGTTTGTATGCTTTTCTGCAATTTGTGATATTTTCCAAAATATGTAGGGTAATTTGTTTCTGATTTTTGTCAGTAATTCCACCGACTGATGATTTACATTGTTCAGCATAAGTATGTGTCTGAGTTGATTTGACATAGAGTTTTTTTTAAAAAAAGGGTTTTAAAAAAATTTTAATTTAAAAAAAAATTTGGGGGGATTAAAAAAAAAAGTAATTTAAAAAATTTTTATAAAAAAGTTTAAAAATATTTTGTTTTAATAATTTATTTAATTGAAATTTTTTTTAAAATAAAATGGAATTTTTTTTATTAAAAAAATTGAAAATTTTTTAAATAAAAAATTAAAATAAAATATTGGGAAAAATTTTAAAAAAATAATTTTAAAAAAAATAAATTTTAAAAAATTTTTATTAATTAAAAAAAAAAAAAAAAATTAAAAAAAATGACATTGAAAAAATTAAAAACAAAAAAAAAAAAAATATTAAAATAATAATTTAAATTATAATTTTAAATTTGTATAATATATTAAAAATAAAATATTTAAAATATTTTAAAAAATTTTATTTAAAAAAATTATATTTAAAATTTTAAAAAAGTAAAAATATTTAAAAAATTTTATTTTTTTAAAAATAAAGTAAAAATTAATTTAAAATAAAAAATAAAATAAAAATAATAAAAAATTTTAGGGGAAATTTTAAAAATTTTAAAAAAAAATTAAAGTAAAAAATTTAAAAAATTTAAAAAAAAAAATTAATTTAAAATTAAAAAAAATAATAAAAATTTTTAATAAATAATTTTTAAAATTTTTTTTAAATTTTTTAAAAATAAAAACAAAAATTTAAAAGAATTTTAAATTTAAATTAAAAATATAAAAGAAAAATATAATTAAATAATTATTAAAAAATTAAATTTATTTATAAAAAAAACCTTTAAAAAAATTTTTATTTTAAATTAATTCCCCAAAAGTATTTAAAATTATTATATGAAATTTTATAATTAAATTAAAATTTTAAAAAATTTTTTTTTAAATTATGAATTTTTTAAAAAAAATTTGAATAAAATAAAATTTTATTTTAAATTTTTAAAAAATTATTATTAAAAAAAATATAAAAAAAATATTTAAATTAATAAAAATAATAAAAAAATAAATTTAAAAAATATTAAAAAACAATGAAAAAAAAAATTTAATAAAATTTTTAAAATAAATTTTTAATAAAAAAAAATTTAAAAAATTATTAATTAAAATTTTTTAAAAATTTTATAAAATAAAAAAATATGTAAAAAAATTTAAAAAGATTAAAAAAAAATAAAATTTTAAAAAATTAAAAAATTAAAAAATTAAATTTGAAAATTTTTTTTTAATTAAAATTAAAAAAATTGTATAAAAAAAAAATATAATTTTAATTTTGTAAAAAAATAAAAAATAAAAATTTTAAAAAATTTAAAAAAATTTTTAAAATAAAATTTTTTAAATTAATTTTTTTTTGATTAAATTAAATTTTAATTAAAAAGAATTTAAAATTTTTTTGGGAAAAATAATTTTAAAAAAAATTTTAAAAAATTTTAATATTTTTTTTAAATGAAAAAATAAAAATATTTTTTATTAAAAAATTTTAAATAAAAAATTAAAAAAAAAATTTTTTTAAATTTAAAAATTTTATAAAAAAAAATTAAATAAAATAAAAATATAAAATAAATTAAATAAAAATTGAAAAAATTGAAATTTTAAATTGTAATAAAAAATTAAAAACATAGTTTTAAATAAAAATTAATAAAATTTTAATTTTAAAATTTAAACAATAACGGGGTAAATTTTTTAAATTTTAATTTTTAAATATTTTTTTATAAAAAATTTTAAATTATTTTTAAATTTAAAATAAAAATAAAAAACAAAAATAAAAACAATTTATATTTTTTAATGAATTTTTTTTAAAAATAGAAATTTTTATTTTAAATTTTATAAATTTTTTTAAAATTTTAAAAATAAATTTTTTAATTTTAATTTAAAAAAAATATTTAAATTAAATATTTTTATATTTTCAAAATTTTTTAAAATTTTTAAATAAAAAAATTTTTTTTTTAAAAAAAGTTTATTTTTTGGGGGTAAAATTAAAATTATAAAAAAAGGGGAAAAAATTAATGTTTTTATTATATTTTAAATTTAAAAAAATTATTAAAATTTATAAAAAAAAAAATAAAATTTTAATAGAAAAAAAAATTTTATATAATAATTTTGAATTTTAAATAATATTTTTGAATAATTAAATAAATAAAAATTTTTTTAAATTAAAAAATTTAAAAATAAAAAAAAAATTTTTTAAATTAAATTTAAAAAAGAAATAATAAAATTTAAAATTTTAAAAATATTAATTAAAAATTTATAAATTATATTTTTTAAAAATTTTAAATTTAATTAAAGTTTTTAAAAATTAATAAAATTAAAAAAAAATATTTTTAAAAAAAAAAATAAAAAAAATTTTAAAAAATGTTTAAAATAATAGAAAAAAAAAAAATTTTGTAAATTTAATTATTTAAATTTTTAATAAATAATATAATTTTTTTAAATATTTTTATTGTTTTTAATTTTTTTAAAATTTTTAAAAATAAATTTTTGAAAATTTTATGTTATGATAAAATTTTAAAAAAATTTTTTTTTTTAAAATTATTTTAAAAATTTAAATTAATTTTAAAAAGAAAAATTTATTAAATTTTTAATTAAAAATTAATAATATAAAAAAATGGATATTTGTAAAATAATTATAAAAAAATGATAAAAAGTTAAAATAAAAACTTAATTTTTAAAAAATTGGTTTATATAAAATTTAAAAATTTAATTTTTAAATTAAAAAAAAAATTTTTGAAAAAATTTTTAAAAAAATTTTTTTAAAAATAAACAGGGATGAAAAAAAATTTTAAAATTTTTTTATAAAAATTTTTAAATTAAAATAAAAAAAAATTTTAAATAAAATAAATATTTTTTTTAATATTGTAAAAAAAAATTTTGATTTTTTTTTCATTTTTTATAATTTTTTATATATAAAAATTTTTTAAAAAATTAATTAATTTGAAAATTTGTTTTTAAAATTTTTTAATTTTTAAAAAAAAAAATTAAATAATATAAAAAACAAAGGTATAATAATAAAATTTATGCATTTTTTTTTGTTTAAAAAAAAAATTTAAATTATAATATTTAATATAATTTAAAAAAATTAAATATAAATTTTTTTTAAAAATTTAAAAAAATTATTATTAAAAAAAAATTTTAATTTATTAAATTATTTTAAAAAATTTAAAATTAATAAATATAAAAAAAAAAAATTTAAATTTTAAATTAATTTAAATTTTTTAATTTTGATTATAGTTTTTAAAAAAATTTTATATTTAAAAAAAAATTTAATTTTAAAAAAATGATTTGAAAAAAAGATTTATTAAATATAAAATTATTTAAAATTAAATTTTTAAAATATTTTTAAATTTTAAATTTAAATTTTAAAAAATATTAATAAAAAATAAAAAATTATGTTAAATTGTATTTTTAATATAAAAAATTTTTAAATTTTATATTAAAAAAAAAAAAATTAAATTTAAAAAAATAAATAAATTTTTTAAAAAAAAAATTTAAAAAGTTTTTTTAGAAAAATTTTAAAAATTTTGAAATAATTGATTTTATAAAGGAATGTAAAAAAATTTTTAATAGAAAATTAAGGGAATTGGGGTTTTAAAAATAAAATAAAAATTAAAAAATTTTTAATAAAATTTTTTAAATATTTTAATTAAATTTAATTAAAAAAAAATTTTAAAATTTAAAAAAAATTATTATTTATTTTTTAATTTTTATGAAATTTAAATTTATAATGTTTAAAAAATAAAAAATATAAAATAATTTTAAATAAAATTTAAAAATAAAAAAAAAAAATTAAATTTAAATATAAAATTAAATAAAATAAATTAAAAGAAAAAATTTAAAAAATTTTAATTTTTTAAAATTTTATATTGATTTTTATATAATAAATTTAAAAAAATTTTATTAAAATTATTATAAATTTTTTTAATAAATAAAATAATTTTTTTTTTTTTTTTTTTTTTTGTTTTATTATAATATAAAAATTAATAAATTAAAAATATTAATAAATGTTTTTTAAAATATAATTTATGAAAGAAATTTTTAATAAATAATAAAAATTATAAAAATGTTTTTTTTTAAAATAAATTAATTTTAAATTTTTAAAATTTTTTTAAAATTAATAAAAATTTTTAAAAAAATTAAAAATTTTTTTAAAATTTATAAAATTTAAAAAAAAATTTTAAATTTTTAAATTAAAATTTTTAAATTTAAAAAAAAATTTTAAAAAAAGATAATTTGAAAGGGTTTTTAAAAAATTTTTTTTTTTAAAAATTTTAAATTGTTATTTTTTATAATTAAATTTGATAATTTTAAAAATTAAAAAATAAATTTTTTTTTTTAAATAAAAAATTTAATTTAAAAAAAAAAAAAATTTATTAAATAAAATTAATTATTAATATAAAAATATAAAATTAAATTAAATAAAATTTTGAATTTTCTTAAAATCAAAAATTTTAAAATTTTTTTTTATGTTTAAAACAAAAAAAATATTTTTATTTTTTAATTTAAAAAAATTTTTAAAAAATAAATATGAAAATTTAAAAATTTATTAAATTTTTAAATTTATTTTTTAAAAAATTTAAAAATGATTTAAAAATTTAAAAAAATGTAAAAATTTTTATATAAAAAAATGTTAATTTTGATATTTAAATTTTTTAAATTTGTAAAAAAAGGGTAAAATTTAAAAATTTTTATTTAATGTTTATATTTAAAAAATTAAATTTTTTTAATTTAAATATATAAAAATTTTAAAAAAAATTTTTTTAAAATGTTTTAATTTAAAAATTAAAATTTTTTAATTTTAATAAAAAATAAAAATATAAATTTTAAAAAAATTTAAATATAAAAAAATATTAAAATTTTTTATTTTGATAAAATTTTTAGATAGAATTAAAAAAATTTTTAAAAATTTTTTAATATAAAATTAAAAAATTGAAAAATATAAAAAAATTTTAAAATTTTATATTTAAATTTTTGATTAAAAATATAAAAAATATGATTTATATTAAAATAAAAAATTTTAAAAAGGGTTTGAAATTTTACAAAAATTTTTGAGTTTTAAATAAAAAAAAATTAATTTTTTAATAAATAAATTAAAATAAATATTTTAAAATAAAAAATTTTAAAAAATCAAAAATAAATTTTTAAAAAATTGGGAATATTTTTTTTTGAAAAATAAGGGAAAAATTATTTTTTAAATTATTTAAAAAATTAAAAAATTTAATGAGAAAAAAAATTTTTTAAATTAAAATTTAATTATTAATATAAAATTTAAAAATTTAAAAATTTAAAATTTAAATTAAAATTTAATTAAAATTTTTAAATTAAAAAATTTTTTTAAAAATTATAGTAAAAAAAAAAATTTTAAAATTTATGATTAAATAAAATATATTGTAATTTAAATTTTTAATAAATAAAAAAATTTTTAAAAAAAAAATTTTAAAATTAAAACCCAAATTTTAAAAATATAAAAAAATTTAATAAAAAATAAATTTTAATATAAAAAAAATTATAAAAATTTTTTAATTATATAAATAAATTTTTAAAATTAAAATTTAAATTAAAATTTAAATTTAAAAAATTTTATTTTAAAAATATTTATTTTTAAATTAATTTTTTAAAAATTTGTTAAATTAAATTAAAATTAATATTAAATATAAAAAATGAAAATTAATATTAATAAAAATATAAATTTAAAAATTTAATTTTTTAAAATTTAAAAATTTGAAAAAAAATTTTTAAATTTTAAATTTTAAAAAAATTTTAAATTTTTTAAATATAAAAATTTTAAAATTAAAAATATGATAAATTTTATGAATTTAATGAAAATAATTTTTAAAAAAAAAAAATTTAAAGTAAAAAATAAATATTTTTTAAAAATAAATTTAATTTAAATTTATTAATGAGTGGTAAAAACCCAAACTTTGGTTCAGCAGCAATGATACAAGTAACAAAGTTTGCGGGTTTGTCATGATTAATATCATCTGTGTTGCTCATGATGATGTGTGAATAAAACTGTCTGTTAGACGTTTTTTTTTTTTGTTTCCAAAGAGTAGTGCGAGTATAAAACCCTCCCCTGTGTGCACTTGGTTATGTGTTTTAGTTAACAGGGAGTACAGGAGGTATAGTATATACCATGATGATTGTGATCTTCCTCACTGTTGTGAAATGCTTGTCTTTGCAAACCCTTTTTCTTGTGATGATACACACCAGTTTCTGTTTTTTCTTGTTGTGAAATGGTTTTGGTGTGGTACTTTGGTGGGTTCGTCATATTTTTGTATGATGAGTGGGGGAGTTAAGGCAGTGCATGTTGGGGGGTTAACCCTTTTTTCCCTGTGTGAGTTTTGGACTTTGTGTAGTCTGTCACTGTCAAAGACTCGACCGCACCCCCTTCGCCAGAAGAGCAGTCAATCATAAAGAGACAAAGGGGGGGATACGAGGGAAGGGCATGGACACGCGACATGAGACACGCAGGCGGGGTTCAGAAAAGTTAGCACTCTGATCACGAGAACATCACGCCTCGTGGTAGCCACAGAGAAGTTGAGTATACACCAAACTTTCCCCGTCTGCCTCAGCGTGCCATGTGAGGCAACACGCACCAAGGTGAAGGTCAATCCGCGTGGTGTGTGACCCCAAGGGAGGAAAGATTGGCAGACGGCCGGACGGACTTGTAGTGTTCACCTCGTTAGAGTAGCGATAGGGGGATTGTGTTTATTTGTATAGAAAGTTAGCATAGGGGTAGCAGCTCGTGATAGATAATACTGTGACTGTATGTTGTGTGTTTCAATAGCGACTGTTCACTGCTTGTAGCGAGCCAACGGCAATAAAGTACCAGTTAATTTCTCGCACACGACTTGCAAGTTTTCTTGTATGGTGTGCCAGAAGTACCCGATGATGCCGGGCAGTTGAGTTGTTGGACAGGCAAGGGTAATTGTGGTTTTTCAGAAGTGAGTTTGAACGTAAGTTCAGGCTAATCCACTCATCCACGGGCTCTGGACTAGGGTGTAATTTTGTAGTGACGGTAATTTGTGAAAAACGAGTGTAATTTGCGGGCTAGAAATATGCCTATCGTGACGAAAATTTTTGTTTAATTTTGTTTATTTAGTGAAACAGGTATTCTGCAAAGCTGTAAGTATTAATATTTTGTTTTCTTATATTCATTTATGTATTTACCAATTTATTCTTGAAAAAAAGCACCAAACATGATTCAGGGCGGAGCGATACACCGCCAGCCGACAATATCGATTTTGTGGAAAACTAAAAATAACGCTGTGCGTGACGTGGAGTGATTGACAAACAGTTGGCCTGCGTCATTAGCATAAAGCCATCGAGTGTTTAAAAAGATCGCTTAGCGGGGCCCGCCTGAATCTGGGCTTATATCGTTTATTATTATTTATTTCAATTACTAAATGAATATATTTATTTATTTAAACATTATTATGTTATTTTTATTCATTTAAAAGCAGTTATTCATATTTTTGATTCTACTTTCTCTTTGTTTATCGTCACGAAGGAACTATTTTTTGCCAAGCAGGGACTTGGCGCACAACGCTTACAGAAATTAACTAGGTTAGCAACGAAAGGCAATTACGGTTAGAACAAAGACAGGACATTGACATTAAATTTAATTAAACTATTCTAGTGAGTCTGTCATTGTCTAAGTCATTGTCCTTAGTTGTCGAGTAAATTATCGTGCAGTAGACGTGTTTACTACTGCCTGCATATCAGAGGGCGAGCAACAGCTGAGTACTTACGCCGATGTCCCAAAAATATAGTGTCCTACTTATAAAAACGTGTCTCCTCCCGAAGGTACCAAACAAGGTGCCCCGGTGTCAACGGAGCTTACGTTCCCTGATTCTCGGGAACATTAAGTTGAATACCTATATTTTGGCATTGCATTGTGATTAATAGTGCATCCTTTTTCAGCTTGTGATCAGTATCATATTTTTGTGCTCTGATATTCCAACATAGAGTTTGTGCCAAAACATAAACTAAAAATAAAAATGGGGAGTCCTTAACGAGGAACAAATAGATAACATTGTAGATAAATAGGTAAATAAACAAAGCAGGGTAAGTAAACACTAGCTAATTACTTAACAGCATGGCGACCTTATCTGACTTATAAAAGCAGGTAAAGTTTACAATATTTCAGGAAAGGACTTAGAGGAATATGCTGATAGGAAATTTAAGGAAGCAAAGGATGCAGAGAGGGACGAACGCGCACGAGAAAAGGGGAACATGATAAGACAGTTAAACAACAACAGGTTGGGAAAAGATAAAACAGTTAAAAAAACAACAGTTAGAACATGATAAGGAGATTAAGCAAAGAAAAATTTGATCAGAGAGAAAGAATTGAAAACCCAAAAGGGAAATTTGGGTCTAAAGCAAAAGCAAATAGATCAAGAGAGAGAACTAAAGCAAAAAGAGATAGATGTTAGGGAAAAGCAAATAAAAGTTGAATCAGAGACACAGTTAAAGATGAAGGGTATGGATGTAGACTCACACGCAGAGATCTCTTCCCCTAAAACTTAAAAAAATCAACAACGAGGAAAATAAGTTCAACAAATACAAAAAATATTATCAAACCATATTGCAAAGAAAAATTCCATATCAGTGGACAGAGAATGTAGAGTATCAATTTAAATATCACCAAGTTCCTTTTGATATGGGGCTCCGATTTACATGAAGAATCTAAGTGGTGAGCCCTTTAAAATAATAGAATCTATCCCTATTGAGCTAGATCTAGCTATCAATACATCCATGATAGGATTATGCAGCACTTTTTTCTTGATGCCCTGGGTATCGGTTCAGTTCTCAAATTTTAAAAACCTAAACCTAGGTTTAAACGTTTATAGATTATTTTCAAAAGTGCAGAGTGTACTAAACAGGTGGCTTAAAGCAGCTAACATAGGTAAAAACTTTGATAGATTAAAACACCTAATAGCTATGGACAAGGTTATATCTACTATACCTTTCCTTTGCTAAGTTTTTGCAGCAGTCAGACATTGAGAAAAATTTTAGCAGTTCGAAAAAAAGGCTCAGCATATTTTTCTTCTAACAGAGAGATTTTTAAGACCTCAAGTGACTCTGAAATAGTTTCCTTG
>JACEFZ010016803.1:0-20439 GCA_014155875.1 Cepaea nemoralis | reverse complement strand
CCTTATGGTGTAGGACCAGGGGGGAGGGGGGTCTTGAGCTTGAGGAATTAAGTGCAGTCGCCTCAAAATGTGCAGGTTAGGGTTTTCTTTTTTTCCCCCAACAGAAACAAATCCACACCTTACTGAGGATTCAAACCTTGGTTTCCCAAAGGAGAATCTGCCATTCTAACCACTTTGCCAGCCGCTCCTCAGTTAATAGGTGTTGATTGGTAATCAGAGTAGGTCTATACTTTCTTAATTCTTCCATGTTTGTCCATAAAAGTATTGTTTGTTGCATGTGTCCATTTACTGTCAAGCTGGAATATGTGACTCGTAGTGGAGAAGTGTATGGTGTGTGGGTTTGAGATATGTGTGCAGTGTGTTGGTGGGGGATGTGTGAATGATGTGTGGGTGGAGGGTATGTTTGTGGTGGTATGGGTGGAGGATAGTGTGTGGTGTGGGGGATGGGTGTGGGGAATGTGCGTATGGGTGGGGTATATGTGTGGGTGAGCAGGGGATTGTGGTGGTTGGGGGAAGTATGTGGGGGAGTGTGGGTGGGAGATGTGTGGGTGGGGGTGTGTGAGTGGCTTAGGGATGTGTAGGTGGGTGAGGGAGTTGTATGTGTCGGGGTGGGATGTGTGAGTGGGTGGAGGATGTGTGTGGAGGTAGGGGTATTGTGATCGAGAGATGTTTGGTTGGGAGTGGGTGGGTGGGGGTGTGTGGGTGCGTAGTGGAGGATGTATGCGTGAGTGAGTGTGTGTTGGTGGATGGGTAGGGAATGCGTGTGTGGGTGGGGAGAGGTGTGTGGTGTGTTGGTTGGTGATATTGTGTGGGTGAGGTATGTGTGTGTGGGTGGGGGATTTTTGTGGTGTGTGAGTGGGGATATGTGGGGTGGATGGGTAAGGGTATCTGTGTGGGTGCGGGTTGGAATATTGTGTGGTATCTTGGTGGGGGATATGTGTGTGGTGTGTAAATGGGGATGTGTTGGTGAGGGATATGTGTGTGTGTGGTGCGTGGGTTGGGAA
This sequence comes from Cepaea nemoralis, assembly GCA_014155875.1. Classification (NCBI taxonomy): domain Eukaryota; kingdom Metazoa; phylum Mollusca; class Gastropoda; order Stylommatophora; family Helicidae; genus Cepaea; species Cepaea nemoralis. The sequence goes on along the minus strand of JACEFZ010016803.1, from coordinate 19,435 downwards.
TAGTGCATGGTAGGGGGTGTATTTGATGTGCGGGTGGGGGAAAGTGTGGTGGGGGATTAGGTTAAGGCATGTGTGGGTGGGTGGAAGTTGTATGTGTGGGTGGTGGGGTGTGTGTGAGTGGATTGGGGATGTATGGGTGGTTAGGGAGATGTGTGTGTGTGGGGGGGGGGGGGGGGGGTAGGGACATGTCAGTTGGTGGGGATGTGTGTGTATGGTTTGGGGATGTGTGAGTGGATGTGCGATGTGTGGGTTGGTGGGGGATTGTGTGTGTGGGTGGGGAATATGTTGTTGATGGAGATGTGGCTGGGGGATGTGTGGGGTAGGATGTGGATGGGCGTGGGTTGGTGGGGGAATGTTTGTGGGTGGCGAGTGTGTTTTGGTTGGGGGATCAGGTGAGGACAGTGTGTGTGGGAGGGGGATGGGTTGGTTGGTGGGGTATGTATATGTCCCTTGGTGTGCGTGTGTGTCGGTAGGTGGGGGTGTGTATGTGTCCCTTGGTGCGTGTGTGTGTGGGTAGGTGGGGGTGTTGTGTGGGTGGGGTGATGTATGGATAGGTGGGAGATGGGCTTCATAACATTGCAATTAGCCTTGTTTATGTTTACAACATTCATTTCACAATGTTTATTTTTCTTCCTATGTAAATCTATAATGATCTTGATGAACGAAAGACGAGTGATTGGAAGGGCCGAATATAAGACGGGCCTGCGCGCCCAATTTGTGACCCTAATAAAGTTGATTTGATTTTTTATTTGACTCGTTCGGTTTGATGCATGAAAGTAATATTTCCTTACCGGATGCAAAGAATAGTAACACTGTGACCCACCATGCAATTGTAAGAGGCTACTATGGAGGGTTAACTATAGAGTGTATTTTTAATGACTGTAAGAGGGTGAATACAAAACTTGGATCTGCAATATTTTCAAACACTGCTCAGTCATTATAAATACACCTGATACCTCCCCTGTAGAAAACTTGTAGCTGCAAAACCCAACCCATCATGAACAAGTCTACAAAAGACTTGCCTTGAGCTGTTCGAGTGTCTGTGATCCATTAGGAGATGGAAGGCAGAAGAAGAAGAGGTAATATGTCAGATTGGCATTTTGTGGAGCACAGTTTGCCTGTTCACTGTCATTCCAACCCTCTCAGCTGGACTGTAGGGGTGCACATACCAGGATAATCACTTGGGGATGGTGTTTGTTGTTCATCGAAGAAGACTGGTTGAGATGTTGGTGTTTTAAATGTATTTCTTAGTCACAGTTTACATTCATTTGTCTTCGGTATTAGCGGTCAACTTTACTTTTGGTAAGAAATATTCTGCTGTGTTTCTGGAGTATTTTCTGTCATGTATTTTAGAAATTGGTCACATGGTGTTGGGGATATGGTGGTTAGTGCACTTGCATGCCAAGACAGTGGTGCAGGTTCAATCCTCAACAGAGGAAATTTTTTTTCTGACCTGTATGGCTCTGGGGTCAACCCAGCCTCATGAAGATGGGTACCAAATAATGTTCTAGGACTTATCTGGGATGGAAAAGTGAAGGGGAAGGTAACTGGCCAACTCATCCCCATGCCATGCCCAAGTATGTGTGAGGGTCTGACACTACACTCCAAAGGTAGTATCTGCTGTGGGACTAACTTTACCTTGTTACACATGATGTCGGCCATGATAGCGCAGTTGCTAGTCTACTCACTTACCAACATGGTGGCCTGGGATTCAGTTTCCAGTGGTCTTGCAGGATTTCAATTGTTTCCAACCTGTACAGCTCTGTGGTTGGTCTAGCCTTGGAAAGATCTCTCCCGATCATTTGTATAATTTCCTGCTAGGTAACAATGATTACATATACTTTATAATGCCATGAGCTAGTATATATTAAGGGTCTAAGTTTCCACAATGCTATTTCAGTAATTGCCATAGGATTACCTTTACAAGTAGGTAAGGTGGTTGTGGTGTGGTGACTTCGGCCACAGGCATGTGAGAAAGTTATGGTGATACGTGTACAGGAATATCCTTTTCTACACCTCGGCACCAGTGTGAAGCCTTGCTGTCCTCTAGTTCAAAACAGTGTCTGTATTATTATGTGTGTTACATTTCTTTTGGAGGTTTTTATACTATTTTTAATTGCAGGAATATTCCGGTTTGGGAGGCAATGTGGAATATGCAAAGCAGAATGGAACTTTCCAGTGGAACGTTTCTCTTCCTTGGGATACAGTAGGTTGTTTAACCGTAGAACTTGCATTTATGAAGATCTTTTTTTTTTGCACATGCACACACAGCCAGTAAGCCATGACAGCAGTGACTAGCATGCTTGCAATTGGTTATGTGTTCGAATCCTCATCCAGGTGGGGAATTTTTTCCACTGACCTAGATTCCGAGGTTGACCTAGACTAAATGAGTACAGGTAAATTTCTTGGGAAATAAAGGTGGCTGACTTTATTGAACATATCACCCATCAAGTGCAGAATGGTTAAAAAATATGGAACTAACACCATATACCCAATATACCTCATGGCATGAAAAATGATGCTTTACTTACACACCTGCCCAGATACCTAAATACCCACCAATCCACACATAAAACCTAGGCACACGTGCATGCTTGCTCGCATACGAACACACACAAATATTCTTCTGGTGTTGTATCTATTGCAGATATCTGCAATCAAGGCTCTCAACTGTCTTCTGTTATTTTATATTTTATTCAAGTTGATGTTATTTATATATTATTTTGGCCGTTATTTAAGTTTTTTTCATATACATCTTTCTCTAACTTCCTTTGTTTACTTCTGCAAAACACTAACAAGTATTCTGTATCTGCTATGGATTCACACAGAAGTTGATGTATCAACCCATCTCAGATTTGTGTCATTTACTATCATTTGTGCCGGCCTCTCTGGTCTAGAGGTTACACGACTTTCTCCGTAATCTCATATACTCTCGTAAATAACGTGACGTCGCGCAAGATTTGATAGCGGTTCTCTCCGCGTCTGTAACTCCTGGGGTATTTGAGCCGGTCGCTCAGAAAGCATTGGCAAACTACTGAGTGTAATCTTGCCAAGAAATCAACAATCGGCTGAAAAATGCTGATGTTGACAGCGATGTCCTGTAAAGGATATGCGTGAAAAAAAAGGGGAAAAAAAAAACTATCATTTGTGACAGTAGCAGCCATGATCGTGGGTGGGGATGACAGAGACACACTCAAAGTTGGTGCACTATGGGAATAATCAACACCTTTAACTCCTACATATGGTGATTTAAACAGTTGGAAAAAGTGAAGTATGGGCCAGCTTGATAAAATTACTGTTAACAAAAATAAGAGGACATTGCGGCAATGGGTCTTCATCAGCAAACAACACGAAACAAATCGCAACACACACACAAGCAAATGCAAAATAGAAATGGGATAAAAGTATAGATTCAACCTTTTCATATTTGGAGATTCTGAGAAAAATACCACATATTTCATTTCATTCTTCTCGCTTATTTTTATATTTATTTCACATGGTTCTATACTATTATGCCATAGTGAGGCAACTTTAGTGTCCTTTCTGTTTTTTTCTTCTTCTGTTATGTTTTTTTTTTTGGGGGGGGGGGTGGGGGGGGGGGGGGTTACTGATAAAGGCTTGTCACTGCAATTTCCTCTGATTGTTTTTTTGTTTTAAATTGTATTTTGTCAAGTTGACCTACACATTGTGTTATCCAGGTTGTTTACATTTCCACAGCTTTACCACAGTTAAACCCATTTCATATGTATCTGGTGAGAGCAAAGTATAAATAGTTGTGTCTCTAGTGAGCTAATGTTGATACTAGTCAATCAATCAGTCACTCATTTCTGTTTATATGTCACGTAAACTTCATTTGTACTTTTATCACTTTAACAATGAGTGATCCAGTGACATCTGCAACAGTCAATCCCTCAGCTGTTGTTGTTTTCTGTCTACGATAATCTCCAATGTATAAATATCACATATGTTTTCTGTATAGTTTTTTGATTTTGTGGAAACAAGAAATAGTTAGTTAGTTAGTTAGTCGACAGATCATCCTCGTTGCACATCGAACCATTCAGTCCATAAGTGCTCGGATCCCCTCCTCAGCAAATCCCGCAGCGTGTAGCGGCTAACGACGCCAATTCTGTGTTGATTTATCAATCTTCTTTGGCTTCCTGCGTAGTGTTCTTGTTTGGCCACCCCTCTTTTAATTTGCTGCTCCCGCAGTCTGGCCATTGTTGTAGATTCACAGTCATCACTTGGTTCTCGCAAAAGTCTCACTTCTCGTAGAGCATTCAGAATGTCAGCCTGGTCCATGGCGCGTCCGCCTTCCACAGTAGCCTCACCTGCGAGCTTGTCAGCCCGCTCATTTCCTTGTACTCCCGCATGACCTGGCACGAAGATGAAACTAATCTTTGCCAGCCGAGACCGCTTCAGAGGCAGCAACCATTCTCTTCGGATCGACCCCTCCTCTATCCTCTTGATCATGTTCATTGAGTCGCTAAGGAAACAAGCCCTAGTGAATGTCTGTGTCTCGAGCCATGTTATTGCTTTACTTACTGCCATGACTTCCATGGTCAGGCTACTTGTGGTTTCAGTGAAAGCACCAGAGTCCTCCTTCACAATTCTCCCTCCGGCCCGAGCTGTAAAGGCCCATGAGCTTCTCACATGTCGGACGACCGACCCATCTGTGTAGATGACCGCGTCACCGTCTAGCGAATTCTCGAAAATCAACGCTTGTACTTCAGCCTCAACAGCAGCCGGATTTTCTTGTCTGCATTTTCTATCTAGTTGGATGCAAACTGAAAAGGATGTGCAGAAGTCTGTTGGCACTTGCACCCACTCCTCGCCAGGTTCTAAGTCCTCAAGTGAACACACCTGTTGAAGAATGTCTTCGGCTTGACCCATCCACGACCGTCCTCTTTTTAACCTGCTGCCCTTCACCTTCCTAATTTCACTATGCAGTGGATGTTGTGTGTTTGCGTTAATTCTGAGGTAGGCGCGTGCCCTGCAAACTTGTATTCTCTCTTCAATGGTTGGAAAATCAAGAAGGTAGCGCATCGCCCTGCATGCTGTATCTCTTGTACATCCAAGAATAATGCGCATAGCTTCATTCTGTATCCTTTCCATCCTTTCTATCTGCTTATGGCTGAGAGTCAGGATTGCCATTGCATACTCCAAAACAGACATGACCAGCCCCTCGTACAGAAGACATAGATGGCGCTGCTCACAGTTTGCTGCCGCCATCACCCGCATCGCTGCCAAACCCCGCTTGGCCTTTGTTATCACCTGGTCTATGTGCACATTATAAGCAAGGCTTCGATCAAACCGTATCCCCAGGTAATTCATTGCCTGCGTTCTTTCCACCGTCTCTGAACACAGCATTACAGTTGGTGTTGGATTGTTGACAATATGATTATTCAACGAGAACCAAGTCACTGTTGCCTTTGTTGGGTTGACCATTGCCCCAGCTTCATCACACCAAGTACTTATGCGATTGAGTTCGGTTTGTAGTTCCACAGCAACCTCCTCTCTATCCTTACCCTGACGATACACTAAAACATCATCGGCATACGACAATGTCCTGCCAGGTCCAGTGATCTGCTCACTGGTGATTCTCACTGTGTAGGCGTTGAACAGTACCGGAGATAATGGTGATCCCTGTGGTAGGCCAGGATATATTGTTGTTGGTTCCGAAGTCCAACTGCCACATCTAAAAACTACTTTCCGTTGGTAGAGGGCTGCAGCGATCCAACTAAGGAGGAATGGACTTACGTTTAGTTCAAGAAGCTGAAACATTAAAAAATCCAGTGGTACTCTGTTGTATGCGTCCTCAAGATCAATCGCTGCAGCAACGGTTTCAGTGCCTGAGTGGAAACCTTCATAGACATCATGGGCAAAGACTGCTGCATTGGTCCAGGTTTCTCTTTTTGGACGGTACCCACCCAGGGTAGGTGGGAAAACACCTTGCCTCTCTAGTTGGCTTGATATTTTCCTGGCAATTACCTTCTCCAGCAGCTTGCCTATTGTATTCTGCATGGTTATAATTCGATATCCCTGAATTTTTTTGTGGTCTTTGTCAGGCTTCGGCAAGGGAATCAGATAGCTGTGTAACCATTCCTCCTTGATGCTAGCACTCCCTATACTGTTGTTGTACATGTCTGCTAGTTTCTCTAGCTCATTGTCGGTACACCTATTTATGTCGTCGTATCTTATGCCATCAGGACCTGGAGCACTGTTTTTTTGATCGTCGAAGCACAGCCTTGATTTCTTTCACTGTCACTGTGTCTTCCTCCGAAGTGTTCTGGGCCTTGCATCTGTCTGAGGTGACCTCCTTGGCCAGATTTCGGCTCCCATGTCTGTCTGGTTGCCTGCTCAAGGTAGCGTTCAAAGAGGGCTTTGCCCTTGTCCTCGTCAGTCCTCTGCCAGGTGAGGTCAGCACCTTGGAAGTCTAGAAATGCTCTTATTCTTGACTACACCACTCATGCTTTTATGTAGTCGCCAGAACAATTTCAGTGACTTGTCTGTGCTTACTCTTTGACACACCTCTGCCCATTTTTCGCTTTTAACCACCTTGACCAGTTTTTTGAAATAGCTTACTTTTGTGTGCATCTCTCTTTCTAAGTGCAAGCAGGGACTAGGATGACCAGCTCTGTTCTTCTTGGCATTTTGCCATCTCCTTACAGCACTACGCTTATCCACCCAAGCCTTCTCCACCTCGAAACTCCACCACGGTGGCTGCTCCCAGCTTTTTTTCCTGCCCTGAAACGTTCTGCGCTTGTCACGTCTTATTTTACTCACCACATCTTGCCCTGTACTGTCATACTGGAACGTCTTTACCTTTAGCTTGTGCTGCCTGGTTCTGCCTTTCTCCACCAATATGCTGCACGGGTGGTGGTCGCTGCCATGGTGTCCTAGGACACCCCATCTACACACTGTAGTGAGTGAAGGTGAAACTAGCGCCAGATCAATAGCACTGTCCTCATCGCCTGGACGGCTTGCTGTCCTGGTGACACAGCCACTGTTAATACAAACCAGGTCGATGGTTTCCAGTGCAGTCTCGAGCTTCCTCCCCTTGTGTATTGGAGGAAGTGTTCCCCATGCTCTGCCTTTAGCGTTGAAGTCACCACAGAAAATAACATTTCTCTCGTGGCCTAATATGCCACTTAAGCACTGCCACTTCTGGGCGTCCATACTCGCATTGCGGGCATAAACATTAACCAACACGAATGGTATACTGGAATGAACTCTCAATGCCTGTATTTGTATATCGTCACTGTCCCAACTGGACATGTCTAGCTCTGACGCCACCATGCTGTCGCGAACGAGAATCGCCGTTCCCAGATGTCGTCTGTTGTAGAAACATTTGAAGCCGGCAATTCGGAGTAGCTGATCGCCCAGTCTCGTCTCCTGGAGTGCTACAATGTTGTTCCTGTAAACTAGGGTTTCTAAAATAGAGACCCGTTGTTTTACACTGGCACAGTTCCAATATAGAATACGGATATTCCTGAGTCCTAGACGGTGACACTTGAGTCTAAAACGCCTCAAACCACCGCACTTACCTTGCTTCTTTGTCCCTGCGCGGCTACCACGCCGCTTCGTTATGTTGACTGCTGACCGCTCGGAAAAAACACGTTCTTCCGCCATGTTGAAAAAACGTAAACACAGACTGCTGAGAACCACACACGCTGCTGAAAATTCACTCAAGGATGGCTTCGCTCGATGCACGAACTCCGTAGCACCCGCGCAGATCTTGAGTAGAAACTCCTGGTTTTACATCCTGGCACACCAATTACACGCAAGAGATGAATAAATCCATCCCCTACGCGAAAAAGTTAATGAACACAAAACAACACGACCGTCCGTCGCCATCTTGAAACCGGAACCGGAAACAAGAAATGCTACTCTTCTAACTCTGATAGTTTAATATTCCTGTTTATTTTATGGACTATTTTTTTACTGTGCCCTTGTCATTGTGACTGTTAATTTTTATGTGATGAACTAAATCTGGGGATCTCCATGGCAAAATGGTTAAGCTATCTGCCTTGCATTCTGAAGGTTAGCGTTTAATTGTGGGACTGCGTTATTCAGACCATGAGTACAGTTTTCCCCAGAGACTCCTGGTGTCTTTGCTGGAGCACAGAGTTCACGTTTTGTTGATGGTATCAGCACGGTAGGCATGCCATTCTGTGGAGAGAGACTGTGACAGATGGGATAACACTTGGTGCAATGAAGTCGATCCTCTTGCGTTCTGACCTTCCTGACCAGATCATGTTGCATAGCTGTCACATTTGTAATGTTATGTTTCTCTTTCTTCATATAGGTTTTCCAGGTGTCACTTGCTGGAGGAATAATGAAGTCTTTAGACCCCCAGGCCTCCGTTGCAATCTGTGATAAGTTTTTCCTGGGAGGACCTTTGACACTTAGAGGTTTCAGCCTAAAGAGCTGTGGACCTCACAGTCACGGTAAGACAGATATGAAGGCAGCAGTAAGGAAGAAACAGGGTTAAGCTGAAAATGAGTCATTCTAATGAATCAGCTGCAAGCACATTCATTTCCATGTTTCTCTGCCGTAGAGGTATGATGAGCCATGTTAGAGTAATGGCTGTTGTAATTATCTCCTGGTCCAGGGTTCAAATCCCCTTTAAAGGTGGTCCATGGCTGAAAGGTTACGAAGTTCTCCTTATCCTCAGAAAGTGCCAGGTTTGATACTGTACAGGGCTGGGAATGTTTCCAAGAACCATGGGTATATAATGATATCACTGGGAAGGTTAACCTGGTCAACAAATGCCTGAAGAAGTTGGATGTGTCAGCCAAAAGGTGCAAATATCGCAGCTCTGCTGTAAACAGGCACAATGCAATTACCTCCAAAACAACATTCTGGATGAACACAGAAGAAGAATAATGATATCACACATCCCCCTGATCTCTTTGGCAATGAGACAGGAAACCTAGCATTCTCAGATATGGGTGAAAACCTGGAGGTCTCATGTGTATGTTGTGCATGTTAAATTAAAATTCCCTGGCTGTTGGAAATCACAGAGAGTGGGCCACAAGGCTGGAACCCTGGGAACATTGTAAGGATAGAAACCTACCCATGGGCAGACAGATAAGTTACCATGGATAAAATATGTCGAAAAGAAGCGGACTTTAAACAAATGCATGCAGAAATCAAGCACACTGACCTATGAGGCGCATGACTGTGATGCATGAAGAGGAACGAAGAAGAACAAACCCCCTTCAGGTAGGATTTTTTCAGTGCCTCATGATATGACCAATAGATTGACACAATCTAAACAATTGTAGCAAAACAATTACTGGGTGGCAAGTTTGTCATCATGTTACTAACTCAATCACCCATTGAGTGCAGTTGGATCAAGAAAATATTGCCCAAGCATCATATATGGAGTCTTTGAATAAAGTAAGACATGTCATCATAATGAAGATGCTTGCAGATCTACAAATTGTTGGGAAAGACCTTAGACTTGTAAAAAACATATATTAGAAACAAGCTGCCATAAAGATTGATAATGAAGCAGGTCAATATCAGCCTATTAAGAGAGGTGTGTGACAGGGATGTGTAATGTCTCCAGATCTTGTTTCCCTATAAAGTGAAAATATATTTAGGAAATATGAGAAGAATCACCACTGGGGGACGTAACATCGAATGAACAAACAAACAAACTTTATTTTCAAAGGTTTAAGAACTGGGCACGCAGGTCCATCTAACATTCTGCCCTTCTATCACTCTCTTTCATACATTATTTCATTTACACATGATTCAAGGCTTACTGAGAACAGCAACAATATAAAGGATATGCATTATAAAGGCATGGGGAAAAATGCAAAAATCAGTACTGCACGACTTAGTAATATTAATGAATGGTAGGCACTTGTTATTAGCTATGTGGAACATTCTGGTCTACCAAAAGGGGACTGACTGTTATACTAGGGTTTTATTATTATTATTATTTCTTCATCATTTCATCTATAACATTAGTTATGTGGATGATACAGTATTGATTGCAAATAATGAACAGGATCAGCAACATTTATTAGATACGGTTATTGTACACAGTGAACTCCCCCGATGTGTCTCCACCTTGCCGTGGTGGGGGAGCTTGTGTGTCCCATTGACCCCATGTGCTATGTCGATGGATGAAAACTACATATCGGACAGCTTATGGGATAGGGGCCAAACTAAGCGAGATACAACCTGCTGCTCTGCATAGCAGTCAAAAGTTTGAATCGGGTACATGAAGGCAGAAGTTCTTGGTCCAGATACATACTCTAAGGCTCTCTGTCGAGGGTTGTAGCTGAACGCCTCTAAGCCATAAACCCTCGGATGTGAGAGCCGGGCCTCTACCCACCTACCAAAACATGAAGGTGAGATACTGAGCACGCTACATGCCCAGTTCAGATACTTGTCCGAAGGCTCTAAGCTGGGGGATATGAGGGATCCCCGGATGAGAGGGCCTGGCCGTTTCTCGCTCACTGCTGCACGGAGGTAAGGTGCTGAGCCGGCAGCACATGTAGCCTACCCCATGAGTGAGTACTAAAAGGTAGAAGAAGCGCCCCAGTCGAATGAAATGGTTACGAAAACTGTCTGTATCTAACTCATAGAGAGTGTAGACAAAGGTGGAAAAACGTCGAAATAACACGAAATGGAACGCATGGCTAGCGAATCCATTGCGTGGTCCAAAGCGAAAGCTTACCTAGTGGATGTTGCCCGCAGACTGACCGTTCCTGGTGTGTGCTTGAGTGACCAGTGGTAAGCGAGATGCCCAACACATGGAAGTGAGGAACTAAAGCAGCCATGAGCAGGACGTGGCAACTCCTTGGGTGAGCCCAGTCTCAGAGCAGTATGTGCCGGCTCTACAATTATGGAAGCCTCCTTGGATAGCGAGGGGATGCCCATGGTCTGCCCCTGCCTTCCCTTGAGTTGATTGTGATGTTGTTGACCGTTCTACTTTGACTAGCTGAGATGTGGGCGACACCACAGCACTAACAGGCTAACGTCTCTCGAAACCCCGGGAAGGCTAACCCGTAAAAATGCCTGCTGAAGGTCGGATGTGCTGGCCCACGGGTGCAAATAAATCAGGCACAACGCAAAAAACGTCCGAATGAAATGTCTTTCGTGCTAGAAACAGCTCTAACTAACTAGTTTTCCGAATAGCTCATGTCCGGAAAAGCTCTGACTAGCTAGATTCCGAATGTTCGTTGTGCCCGGAACAGCTCTGATGGGCACATCGACAAGCACATGTCCGAATCGAAAACTCGCTGAGTGGATACCGTCTGCAGACCGGTCTCGTCAGTGCCAGAAAGGCTCGTGGTGAACGATATGCCCAATATATCAAAGTGAGGAATTCAAGCAGCCATGAGCAGGACGTGACGATTCCCACGGTGAGCCCAGCACCATGGTGCTATGTGTCTGCTCTGCAACTATGGGAGCCACCCTAGATGGCGGAAAATGCCATGGACTGTCCCTGCCTTCCCTTGAGAGCTGATCTTGAAGCATTCGACCGTTCCAACTTGACAAACTGGGATGTGGACGGCACCACAAAAGTGAGAGTCCCACAGGAATGCTACCTGTCAAAAATGCATGCTAAAAGTCAGATGTGTTGGCCTAAGGGTTTCGACCCAAGGGTGCATAACAGACACACTGCAATCACATCTGAAAAAACACTCTGGATGAACGCAAAGAAGAAGAAGAAGTACACAGTGAACAAAATTGGGTTAGAATTAAATTGTAAGAAGACACAGATTATGGTCGTCACTAGGAACAAAGTAATACCACTATATAATATACGGGTAAATGAGAATATTCTTAAACAAGTGAACAGGTAAAACTATCTTGAAACAGTCATAACATCTGATGGGAGGTGCCTTGAAGAGATTAGAACAAGAATCACTTAGGTGAAGGTAGCCTTTTGCAAGATGGAAAACATACTGACCAATAAAAAGATGTCAGTTGCAGTGAGAAAAAGAACACTGAAGTGCTACATAGAACCTGTCCTTTTGTATGGATGTGAGACAATGTTCAGACAAGCTAAAAAACATGTAATGGCTGTGGAATTGCAGTTTCTGAAGAAAATTCAAAGAATACCATGGACAGACAGAAGAAAACCAATGAGCAAATCTACAAGAAGCAGATGAAAACTGTAAACTGATTAGAGAAATTAGACGTTGACTCACAATTTTTGGACACATTATGAGAAGAAATAAACTAGAGAACTTGGTCGCAACTGGCAAGATTGAGGGGGAAAGAACAAGGGGAAGACAGAGAAGCAAATATCTGGATGGCTTGACCACATGGCAGGGTAGAGACAAGAACACGGAACTGATCCACGATTCTGGTGATCGTGTAAGATGGCGAAACATAACCGCCCACACTGATCGGCATGACACATAATGATGTTATAAACCGATGCATACTGAAATTTTCCTAGACCAGGCAATTGAAAATAAGAAGAACCTCAGTGTCGAATATGGGCGGGATAATATTAGACTAGTGGGTAGCTGACAATACAGTGTGCTGTCTACTAAGGTATGATAGCTCATTGAATTTGTTGCATATTTCTGTGTTAGGCTTTCACATGTTCCAGGCCACAGCATATGAGATGAAGTGGCCAGTTCTCTTTCGTGTTGCCTTGCTCCATATTAGTGAGTCTGTCATACTACTTTAGTCCTGTTCTGTGCATATATGGTATTAGTACGGCCATTAAGAAAACAGTGGCAAATCAATCAATCAATCATGTGCCATGCCGGAATGCGTGGGCGGTCATGACTCTCCATTTCACTCGATCACCAGTGTTGTGGATCAGCTCAGTGTTCCTGTCTCGTCCATGCCATGTGGCCAAGCCATCCGGGTATTTTATTCTCGGTCTGCCTCTTGGTCTATTTCCTTCGATCTTGCCAGTTGTCACCAAGTTCTCCAATCCATTTCTTCTCATAACATGTCCAAAAAATTTTGACTGTCTACGTCTAATTTCTCTAATCAGTTTACGATGTTCATGTGTCTCCTGTAGTACTTGGTCATTGGTTTTTCTGTCTGTCCTTTGCATTTTCCTCAGAAACCACATTTCTGCAGCCATCAGATGTTTTTCAGCTTGACTGCCCATTGTCCAAGTTTCACATCCATACAAAATAACAGGCCTCTATGTATCCCCTCAACACTCTTTTTCTCGTTTCAATTGACATCTTTTTATTGGTCAGAATGTTTTTCATTTTTTTTTTCTTCTTCTTTCGTTCGCTTGAAATATGTCTATATCTGCAATGTCGTCTCTTGCATGAATTGAACTGTTTTTTTCAGTTCACACAGTGGTCCATAGAGTTTATCTTCCACTGTCGTCTCTCTAGGCCAGAAGGTTTGCCTAGATATGTTATATTTGGGCAGTCTTGGAGTATGTGCTCTGCTGTCTGCGACGCCAATCCACATGTGCACATGGCTGTTTCACCAATCTTGAATTTTGTATACATGTGGTAATCTATTGTGTCCTGTTCTGAGGCGCAGAATAATGACTTGTTCTGGTCTGTCCATAACGTGGTAGTCATCTTGAGCAGGTTTTGGTGGCTTTCTGACTGATTTGATCATTCTTTTCTTTTGGTGGTATGTAACGGGCACATCAGGCTGTTCTTCTTTGGCTCCTTCCTTAGCCAATTGATCAGCTCTGTCGTTTCCGGGTACTCCACAGTGGGATGGTATCCACTGTATGGTGACTTTATGCTGACTGCTAAGTTCAGAAAGTAGTGTCCTTAGTACTGGCAATTTCCCAGAGAGGAGCGCCTCGAGTACTGATTTTGCATCTGTTAGTAGCACCACAGGTTGTGTACCATTGCTGTTATTTAGTAATTTCTCTGTTGCTATCTTGATTGCCTCAATTTCGGCATCATAGTTATGGCAGTACTTTCCTGTCGGTACTCTGGCTGTGTCCCTAGTATTATTTGGGTATTCTATGTACACTCCCGCTCCTCCATTTCGAACAGCATTTTGTGCTGACCCATCTGTGTAGACTCGGATCCAGAGGATCCTGTGGGTATTCTTCATCAAGGAAGCTGAGAGTGGCTGTTCTGCGCTGCACACTGTTCTGTTCTTCCTTGTCAAATATTCCTCTCACTTTTGTCTGGATTTGTAACGATAGTCTATGCTCATCTTTCCATGGATGTTCGCTCTGGAATAGTTGTTAGGGGGATACCAACTGTGGGCAGTCAGTGGTTTCTCTGCAGAGTCGTTTGGCCTGGTGGATAAAACTACTTCTTTTCAACCGCCCCATAGCTAGGTTTTCAAATCTGTTCTTCATAGGGTGGCCTGGCAAGCTGAGGAACTTTTCTGCTTGTATTAGCGTTTTTCGTATCTCTGCGCTCACTCAGTGCCTGTGTCCTCCCCATCTTCTCCATTTCCACTATAGGGGTTTGATCTCATCCCTCCTGTGGTGACTCTAAGTGCTTGATTTTGCACCTTGTCCAGCTCATTGTAGTGTGGTTTTTGATGCTGAACACCACGCAGTTGACCATATTCCAGGTGTGGTCGTATGCTCTGTGGTAAACTTTGCTAAGTATTTTCGTACTGGCTCCCCATGTGGTTCCACTTAGCTTTCTCAGGATGGCTATTTTCCTTCTGGCTTTTGCTACTGCTTTGTTGATGTGCTTTCTCCATGTCAGCTTGCCATCAAATGTTACTCCAAGGTATGTTGGTTCTTTATCTTCTCTTAGGGGTGTTCCATTTATCTGGATGATCCCTGCCTTTTGTTTTGGAGAGAGGGTAAATAGGGTGGTGCTGCACTTGTCAGTGTTTATGCTGACACACCATCTATTTGCCCATGCAGCAAATGTATCTACAGCTCTTTGTAGCAATCTGGTGGCCCCTGATGCATATTCATTTGTGCTCCATAGAACCAGGTCATCGGCGTACATTGCCGCTTTAATTCCATGCGGTAGGTGAGCAACAAATCATTGATGAAGATTAGAAAAAGTGTGGGGGACAAGACTCCGCCCTGGGGAACCCGTGACGCAGTAGAACTTTCTTGCTCTTGAGTCCGTCTATCTGTACTCGGGCTCTTCTGTTGTGCAAGTATGCTTTCACCCATTTGTACATTCTTCCATTGACTTTGCAGTTTCTCAGTTTCTTCATCAGACCTTCTTTCCAGACTTTGTCAAAGGCTTTCTTCAGATCTATCCATGCCGCAAGCACCAGCTTCTTCTCTTGGAATGCATCCTCAATTTCTTGAGAGAGGTAGGTTGTCTGGTCTTCCGTAGAGTAGCACTGCCTAAAGCCAGCCTGCTGTGGCACAAGGATGTTTTACTTTTAATGTACCACTGCAGTCTGTGATTGATGATGCGCTCCAGTGTTTTGCAGAGACAGCTGGTGAGGCTAATTGGTCTGTAGCTAGAGGCAATGGAACCATCTTTCCCTGATTTTAGGAGGGGTATCATGATTGCTTCTCTCCAGGCTTGTGGAACACTGCCTAAGGTCCAGCTGTTATTGAAGATCTGCAACAGCTTTGTTTTGGCCTCTGTTCCTAGGTTCCTGATCATTTCATTGGAGATACCATCAGCTCCTGGTGACTTTCTCATTTTCAGTTTTGATATGGCTAACTCCAGTTCGCCTGATTGTGATGGGTGCCTCCAGAACCTCATGTACTATTTCCTTCTGTCCTGTATGTTGTCGTTTCTCTCGAATCTCTTGTTGTTTCTCTGGACTAATTTTGATATTGCTTATCTTGTGCGAACGAGGCCGCAAAATGGTCAGCTGCTTGCTTTCTTGTTAAGATTTTTCCATCTTTATGTAGCGCAATTTTTGAGTTTCTCCCTGTGCCCTCGTCATTAAGCTGTTTTATTAGCTTCCACAATTTCCTTGTTTCTCTTTCAAAGTTCAGAGACTCCGTTTTCTCCTGCCAGCTTTTCCGTCTAGCCTGCAGCTTGGCCCTTTGAAATTTGGTTTTTGCATGCTGGAATTTATTGTGGTGCTCTTGGCTGGGTGTGGCCTCTGCTTGCTTTCTACACACTTCAACATCATTATGCAACTGTTCCAGTTCACTACTCCAGTAGGGTTTATATTGTTTACGGGCTCCTCTTGGTACTGTTTTCTCGCGCTGCCTGTAGTATGCATTTCCCAAACTCTTCAACTACTTTATTTATGTCTTTCTCAGTGTTCAGGTTTCTAACCAATATGCTGGTGCGATGCTTGTACATTGCCCAGTCTGCTTTCTTGTAGTTCCACCTCGAGAGGGTGCTGCTTTCACTTACAAGCTCATTTTCTACGGTTAGAAAGACTGGCCGATGGTCACTGCCACCAAGTTGTTTCCCAACAATTCGTGTAATGTTCCACTCCAGGTCTGGTGAATGAAAAGCCAGGTCAGGTGTAGTTGTAGAGTGCCATGATCTCGAGTAGAAAGTATGTGGGTCGGACGGCTTGTTAATCAACATGAATCTATTCTCATCCTGCCAGTCTTCCAGTCTCTCTCCTCTCTGGTCCATGTGATCATAGCCCCAGCTCTGCGAGTGGCTGTTGAAATCGCCACACACAATCATTTTTTCTTTTAGTGGTAGTGTGTCCAGTGCCTGTGGGCGGTCACTTGGACAGTAGTAATTGATCAGATGTAGATCTGTATTACCTGTCTTAAGTTTAAGTGTCTGATACTCAGCCCCTTCCATGTAGACTTTGATTTGGGAAGCCATGATGTTATTTCTTACAAGGGTCAGTATCCCACCTTTTCGCCTGTCCTTTCGGTCAGATCGGTAACACTGGTAGCCTCTGATTTTGAAGGCTATATTTTCATTGAGGTGAGTTTCTTGCAAGCAACATATGCTTACTTTTTCTTGGTCCAAGATTTTTTCTAATTCTATTTTTTTTGTTGCTGACTCCCTCCGCATTCCAGTGCATTATTTTAAGTCTTCGTTTGGTAAGGCCAGTCATCCTATTCTCATGTCCCCTGGCTCCACAGGACATCTGAGAAGGACCTCCAGTAGTTGGGGTTTGGACCCTTTCGAGACATAGGGCCCGGCACTGCACCTGCCTGGGGGTCCAAAGCAGGGCGAGCACTATAACGATTAGCAGTAGTCGACATATTCCATTTTGCGTGATTGCGTGGCATCCTGATTTCTGTGGTGCGCCTCTTGGCTGGTTGCCTCCGACTTCAGCACCTTTCTTTGCTAGAGCAGACTGTGGTCTCACTCGAGTGTAGATGTGTACACGCGCACACACCTGTCTGCGCATGCATGTACGTGCATACACATCTAGAGCATACTGGTTATTTTCCGGCGCCAGAGATTCGCCGTCGCCCCTTCTCCTGTTAGTTTAAACAGGTCCGCTGCGTGAAGGCCAGGAGTTGGACTTTTGCTGCATAGGTTATGTATTCACGAGCCATTGAGGTATTTAAGCAATGTTGGGCGCTCACCCCAACACCGCGCCTCGGCTACATACAGCAACATTTGGAACCCAATGTTTTTCATCTTGCTAAAGGCTACTTTCGTCATGGCGATTCTTGTTCTAATCTCTTCAAGGCATCTCCCATCAGATGTTATGACTGTTCCAAGATAATTGTACCGATTCACTTGTTGAAGAATATTTCCATTTACTTGTATATTACATTGTGGCACTTCTTCCTTCTTAGTGACGACCATAACCTGAGTCTTTTTACAATTTAATTCTAACCCCAGTTGCTCACTGTGTACAACAACCGCATCTACTAATTGTTGCAGGTCCTGCGCATTGTCTGCAATTAATACTGTATCATCTGCATATCTAATGTTATTGATGTTTCTTCCTCCAATGCTGATTACATTTATATCCTCTACATTTCTGAAAATATTTTCACTGTATAGGGAAAAAAGATCTGGAGACATCACACATCCCTGCCTAACACCTCTTTTAATTGGCTGATACTGTCCCACTTCATTATCAATCCTTATTGCAGCTTGTTGTTTCCAATATATGTTTTTTATGTCTAATGTCTTTCCCATCAATTTGTAGATCTGCAAGCATATCCACCAAGTTGACATGTGTAACTCTATCAAAAGCCTTTGTATAGTCAATAAAGCAAAGATGTATATCCTTGTTTACTTCTCTAGCACGTTCAATAACTGTTCGCAGCATATACACAGCATTTACTGTACCCTTTCCTTCTACAAACCCACATTGTTCTTCCCCTATTTCAGGTTATATCTTCTTCCTCACTCTATGCATGATAATTCTTAGCAAAATCTTTGTGATGTGACTCATTATACTAATTGTTCTATGTTGATCACATTCCAAGGTTCCTGATTTCTTTGGGATTGCAATAAATACAGAGTTACATAATTCAGGAGGTATATCTCCAGTATCATATAATGTGTTCATCAGTCTGGTGACTTGCTCTAGTCCAAATTCTTCTAAAGCTTTAATCATTTCTGTTGTGATGTTATTTGCACCGGGGCCTTGCCAGCTTTCATATGCTTAAGAACATTTCGAACCTCCATCTCCAAAATTGGTGGTCCTTCATTATTAAATCTAATATCATACTGTTCGTCTCTGTTATCATCCTAAAGGTGTTTCACATAATCTGTCCATACATGTAGAATCTGGTCTTTTTCTATTATGATTTTGCCATCTTTAGTTTTTAGACACCCTGTTGATGTACTTGTTCTTTTATTAGTAAGTTCCTGAATTCTTTTGTGCACTAATTTGGTATGTTGACTGTTGTGTTGGTTTTCAATTTCTAAGCACTTTTCCTCAAGCCATGATTCTTTTGCCTCCTTACATAATATTCTGACTTGTCTGTGGATTTCTTCATATTTGACAGAATTTTTTTTGTTGAGTCTTCTTGTTTCCATGAGGTGTAAAATTTCTTCAGTCATCCATTTCTTACGACCCATCTTCTTTAATTTTGGAATAGTTGTTTCTGCAGCCACATTGATTGAATTCTTCAACGTTTCCCATTGATCATCCACATCCTGGAATACTGTGGCAAATACTGAACGTAAACTTGCCCAGGAATAACAAACAGCCAAAAAATGCTGGAATTGACTGCTACGTCTTGTAAAGGATAAGCAACTAACTTTTAAACTGTGCACATGGATATGAGTCCTTAGCATTAAGAACTAATTCTGCATACCTGTGGTTTCGTGCCTGTTAACCAATGTTTGTTCATATCTAGATGATTCCCTCGGTGCTGAGTCTTACTGGCTTGCAGCAGCACATATTTACAGCCCCCTGCCTTTCAGGCCTGCCCAGGGAAGGTTTGGAGACCTCTTCAAGGCACACTTCTTCATCAATGCTGGTAATTTGGGGACCATGGACTTTCGTAAGTTGTGTGTTAAGTTCATATTATATATAATGCGTGTGCTTTTAGCGTCTACAAAAAGAAGTTTTCAAAGAAAGGAAAAGGGGTTAAATCCCCCCATTTTTTTTTTTCCCTTTTTTTTTTTTTTCCAAGGAAAAAATTTTTTTTTTTAAAAAATTTCCAAACCCCCCAGCA
>JACEFZ010016802.1:0-19063 GCA_014155875.1 Cepaea nemoralis | reverse complement strand
AGCGGAGATCAACCCAAGGGGACAACCCAGAGGAGCAAACCGGGAGCAGAATCCCACCAAGGATGATCAACCCAGCCGGGAAATCCCAGAAGGAGTCAACCCGCGGGAGCAAACCCCCCAATGGAAGATCCCGCGGGGGATCCCCAGCCAAGGAAGATCCCAGCAAAGACCCACCAATGGGGGATCCAAAGACGGAGCAGAATCTTCCAGCCAATGGAAGATCAACACAGACGGGGGAAACTTCCCAGCAAGGAAGATCAACAACACAGACGGGGAGCAGACTTCCCAGCCAGGAAGATCAAAAACGGGGAAATTCCCCAAGGGATCAACAACAAACGGGAGCAGAATCTTCCCAAGGAAGGAAAACACAGACGGGAGCAATCCCCAAGAAGATCCCACAAGGAGCGAATCTTCCCACCAAGAAGATCAACAACAGACGGGGAGCAGAATCTTCCCAGCCAATGGAAGATCAACAACACAGACGGGGAGCAGAATCTTCCCAGCCAATGGAATGATCAACAACACAGACGGGGAGCAGAATCTTCCCACCCAATGGAATGATCACAACACAGACGGGAGCAGAATCTTCCCACCCAAATGGAAGGATCAACACAGACAGGGAGCAGAATCTTCCCAGCCAATGGAATGATCAACAACACAGACAGGGAGCAGAATCTTCCCAGCCAATGGAAGGATCAACAACACAGACGGGGAGAATCTTCCCAGCCAATGGAAGGATCAACAACACAGACGGGAGCAGAATCTTCCCAGCCATGGAATGATCAACAACACAGACGGGGAGCAGAATTTTCCAGCCAAGGGAAAGGATCAACAACACAGACGGGGAGCAGAATCTTCCCAGCCAATGGAAGGATCAACACACAGACGGGGAGCAGAATTTTCCCCAGCCAATGGAATGATCAACAACACAGAGGGGGAGCAGAATCTTCCCAGCCAATGGAAGATCAACAACAGACGGGAGCAGAATCTTCCCAGCCATGGAAGATCAAACACAGACGGGAGCAGTCTCCACCAATGGAATGATAACAACACAGAGGGGGAGCAGAATCTTCCCAGCCAATGGAAGGATCAACAACACAGACAGGGAGCAGAATCTTCCCAGCCAAGGGAAAGGATCAACAAAAGACGGGAGCAGAATCTTCCCAGCCAATGGAAGGATCAACACAGACAGGGAGCAGAATCTTCCCAGCCAATGGAATGGATCAACAACACAGACGGGGAGCAGAATCTTCCCAGCCAATGGAATGATCAACAACACAGACGGGGAGCAGAATCTTCCCAGCCAATGGAAGGATCAACAACACAGACGGGGAGCAGAATCTTCCCAGCCAATGGAATGATCAACACAGACGGGGAGCAGCATCTTCCCAGCCAATGGAATGATCAACAACACAGACGGGGAGCAGCATCTTCCCAGCCAATGGATGGATCAACAACACAGACAGGGAGCAGAATCTTCCCAGCCAATGGAAGGATCAACAACACAGACGGGAGCAGAATCTTCCAGCCAATGAAGGATCAACAACAGACGGGGAGCAGCATCTTCCCAGCCAATGGATGGATCAACAACACAGACCGGGGAGCAGAATCTTCCCAGCCAATGGATGGATCAACACAAGACAGGGGAGCAGAATCTTCCCAGCCAATGGAAGGATCAACACACAGCCAGGGGAGCAGAATCTTCCAGCCAATGGAATGGATAAACAACACAGACGGGGAGCAGAATCTTCCCAGCCAATGGATGGATCAACACAGAAGGGAGGAGAATCTTCCCAGCCAATGGAATGGATCAACAACACAGACAGGGAGCAGAATCTCCCAGCCAATGGAAGGATCAACAACACAGACAGGGAGCAGAATCTTCCAAGCCAATGGAAGGATCAACAACACAGACGGGAGCAGAATCTTCCAGCCAATGGATGGATCACAACACAGACAGGGGCAGAACTCTTCCCAGCCAATGGAATGGAATCAAACAACACAGACAGGGAGCAGAATCTTCCCAGCCAATGGCATGATCAACACACAGACGGGAGCAGAATCTTCCCCAGCCAATGGAGGGATCAACAACACAGACGGGAGCAGAATCTTCCCAGCCAATGGATGGATCAACCACACAGACGGGAGCAGAATCTTCCAGCATGGAATGATCAACAACACAGACAGGGAGCAGAATCTTCCCCAGCCAATGGATGGATCAACAACCACGACGGGGAGCAGCATCTTCCCAGCCAATGGAAGGATCAACAACACAGACGGGGAGCAGAATCTTCCCAGCCAATGGAAGGATCACAACACAGACGGGGAGCAGAATCTTCCCAGCCAATGGATGGATCAACAACACAGACGGGGAGCAGAATCTTCCCAGCCAATGGATGGATCAACAACACAGACGGGGAGCAGAATCTTCCCAGCCAATGGATGGATCAACAACACAGACGGGGAGCAGAATCTTCCCAGCCAATGGAATGATCAACAACACAGACGGGGAGCAGAATCTTCCCAGCCAATGGAAGGATCAACAACACAGACAGGGAGCAGAATCTTCCCAGCCAATGGAATGGATCAAACAACACAGACAGGGGAGCAGGAATCTTCCCAGCCAATGGAATGGATCAACAACACAGGACAGGGAGCAGCATCTTCCCAGCCAATGGATGGATCAACAACACAGACGGGGAGCAGAATCTTCCCAGCCAATGGAATGATCAACAACACAGACGGGGAGCAGAATCTTCCAGCCAATGGAATGATCAAACAACACAGACGGGGAGCAGAATCTTCCCAGCCAATGGAAGGATCAACACACAGACAGGGAGGCAGAATCTTCCCAGCCAATGGAAAGGATCAACAACACAGAACGGGAGCAGAATCCTTCCCAGCCAATGGATGGATCAACACACACAGACGGGGAGCAGAATCTTCCCAGCCAATGGAAGGATCAACAACACAGACGGGGAGCAGAATCTCCCAGCAATGGAATGGATCAACAACACAGACAGGGAGCAGAATCTTCCCAGCCAATGGAATGATCAACAACAGACGGGGGAGCAGCATCTTCCAGCCAATGGAATGATCAACAACACAGACGGGGAGCAGAATCTTCCCAGCCAATGGATGGGATCAACACAGACGGGGAAGGCAGAATCTTCCCAGCCAATGGAATGGATCAAACAACACAGGACGGGGAGCAGCATCTTCCCAGCCCAATGGAATGATCAACAACACAGACGGGGAGCAGAATCTTCCCAGCCCAATGGAATGGATCACAACACAGAAGGAGGAGCAGAATCTTCCCAGCCAATGGAATGATTCCAACAACACAGACGGGCGAGCAGAATCTTCCCAGCCAATGGACTGATCAACAACACAGACGGGAGCAGAATCTTTCCCCAGCCAAGGATGGATCAAACACAGACGGGGAGCAGCATCTTCCCAGCCAATGGAATGATCAACAACACAGACGGGGAGCAGAATCTTCCCAGCCAATGGAATGATCACCAAACACAGACGGGGATGCAGAATCTTCCAGCCAATGGAGGATCACAACAGACAGGGGAGCAGAATCTTCCCAGCCAATGGAAGGATCACCACACAGACGGGGAGCAGAATCTTCCCAGCCAATGGATGGATCAACAACACAGACGGGGAGCAGAATCTTCCCAGCCAATGGATGGATCAACAACACAGACGGGAGCAGAATCTTCCCAGCCAATGGAAGGATCACAACACAGACGGGGAGCAGAATCTTCCCAGCCAATGGAATGATCAACAACACAGACGGGGAGCAGAATCTTCCCAGCCAATGGAATGATCAACAACACAGACAGGGAGCAGCATCTTCCCAGCCAATGGAAGATCAACAACACAGACAGGGAGCAGAATCTTCCCAGCCAATGGAAGGATCAACAACACAGACAGGGAGCAGAATCTTCCCAGCCAATGGAAGGATCAACAACACAGACAGGGAGCAGAATCTTCCCAGCCAATGGAATGGATCAACAACACAGACAGGAGCAGAATCTTCCCAGCCAATGGAAGGATCAACAACACAGACGGGGAGCAGAATCTTCCCAGCCAATGGAATGATCAACAACACAGACGGGGAGCAGAATCTTCCCAGCCAATGGAATGATCAACAACACAGACGGGGAGCAGCATCTTCCCAGCCAATGGAAGGATCAACAACACAGACGGGGAGCAGAATCTTCCCAGCCAATGGAATGATCAACAACACAGACGGGGAGCAGATCTTCCCAGCCAATGGAATGATCAACACAGACAGGGAGCAGAATCTTCCCAGCCAATGGAGATCAACAACACAGACGGGAGCAGAATCTTCCCAGCCAATGGAAGGATCAAAACACAGACGGGAGCAGAATCTTCCCAGCCAATGGAAGGATCACCACACAGACAGGGAGCAGAATCTTCCCAGCCAATGGAAGGATCAACACAGACGGGGAGCAGAATCTTCCCAGCCAATGGAAGGATCAACAACACAGACAGGGAGCAGAATCTTCCCAGCCAATGGAAGGATCAACAACACAGACGGGAGCAGAATCTTCCCAGCCAATGGAAGGATCAACACAGACGGAGCAGAATCTTCCCAGCCAATGGATGGATCAACAACACAGACAGGGAGCAGAATCTTCCCAGCCAATGGAAGGATCAACAACACAGACGGGGAGCAGAATCTTCCCAGCCAATGGAATGATCAACAACACAGACGGGGAGCAGAATCT
The DNA here is from genome assembly GCA_014155875.1 of Cepaea nemoralis. Taxonomy (NCBI): domain Eukaryota; kingdom Metazoa; phylum Mollusca; class Gastropoda; order Stylommatophora; family Helicidae; genus Cepaea; species Cepaea nemoralis. The sequence goes on along the minus strand of JACEFZ010016802.1, from coordinate 14,300 downwards.
TCCCAGCCAATGGAGATCAACACAGACGGGGAGCAGAATCTTCCCAGCCAATGGAATGATCAACAACACAGACGGGGAGCAGAATCTTCCCAGCCAATGGAAGGATCAACAACACAGACGGGAGCAGAATCTTCCCAGCCAATGGAAGGATCAACACAGACAGGGAGCAGAATCTTCCCAGCCAATGGAATGATCAACAACACAGACGGGGAGCAGAATCTTCCCAGCCAATGGAAGATCAACAACAAGACGGGGAGCAGAATCTTCCCAGCCAATGGAAGGATCAACAAACAGACGGGGAGCAGAATCTTCCCAGCCAATGGAAGGATCAACAACACAGACGGGGAGCAGAATCTTCCCAGCCAATGGAAGGATCAACACAGACGGGGAGCAGAATCTTCCCAGCCAATGGAATGATCAACAACACAGACGGGGAGCAGAATCTTCCCAGCCAATGGAAGGATCAACACACAGACGGGAGCAGAATCTTCCCAGCCAATGGAGATCAACAACACAGACGGGAGCAGAATCTTCCCAGCCAATGGATGATCAACACAAAGGGAGCAGAATCTTCCCAGCCAATGGAGATCAACACACAGACGGGAGCAGAATCTTCCCAGCCAATGGAATGATCAACAACACAGACGGGAGCAGAATCTTCCCAGCCAATGGAAGGATCAACACAGACGGGGCAGAATCTTCCAGCCAATGGAAGATCAACAACACAGACGGGAGCAGAATCTTCCCAGCCAATGGAAGATCAACACACAGACGGGGAGCAGAATCTTCCCAGCCAATGGAAGGATCAACAACACAGACAGGGAGCAGAATCTTCCCAGCCAATGGAATGATCAACAACACAGACGGGGAGCAGAATCTTCCCAGCCAATGGAATGATCAACACAGACGGGGAGCAGAATCTTCCCAGCCAATGGAAGATCAACACAGACGGGGAGCAGAATCTTCCCAGCCAATGGAAGGATCAACACACAGACGGGAGCAGAATCTTCCCAGCCAATGGAAGGATCAACAACACAGACGGGAGCAGATCTTCCCAGCCAATGGAGGATCAACACAAGACGGGGGCAGAATCTTCCCAGCCATGGAAGATCAACAACACAGACGGGAGCAGATCTTCCCAGCCAATGGAATGATCAACAACACAGACGGGAGCAGAATCTTCCCAGCCAATGGAATGATCAACAACACAGACGGGAGAGAATCTTCCCAGCCAATGGAAGATCAACACACAGACGGGGAGCAGATCTTCCCAGCCAATGGAATGATCAACACACACGGGAGCAGAATCTTCCCAGCCAATGGAATGATCACAACAGACGGGAGCAGAATCTTCCCAGCCAATGGAATGATCAACACACAGACGGGGAGCAGAATCTTCCCAGCCAATGGAAGATCAACACACAGACGGGAGCAGAATCTTCCCAGCCAATGGAAGATCAACACAGACGGGAGCAGAATCTTCCCAGCCAATGGAAGGATCAACAACACAGACGGGAGCAGAATCTTCCCAGCCAATGGAAGATCAACAACACAGACGGGGAGCAGAATCTTCCAGCCATGGAAGGATCACCACAGACGGGAGCAGAATCTCCCAGCCAATGGAAGGATCAACAACACAGACGGGGAGCAGAATCTTCCCAGCCAATGGAATGATCAACAACACAGACGGGGAGCAGAATCTTCCCAGCCAATGGAATGATCAACAACACAGACGGGGAGCAGAATCTTCCCAGCCAATGGAAGGATCAACACACAGACGGGGAGCAGAATCTTCCCAGCCAATGGAAGGATCAACAACACAGACGGGGAGCAGATCTTCCCAGCCAATGGAATGATCAACAACACAGACGGGGAGCAGAATCTTCCCAGCCAATGGAAGGATCACAACACAGACGGGGAGCAGAATCTTCCCAGCCAATGGAAGGATCAACAACACAGACGGGGAGCAGAATCTTCCCAGCCAATGGAAGGATCAACACAGACGGGGAGCAGAATCTTCCCAGCCAATGGAAGATCAACACAGACGGGGAGCAGAATCTTCCCAGCCAATGGAAGGATCAACACAGACGGGGAGCAGAATCTTCCCAGCCAATGGAAGATCAACAACACAGACGGGGAGCAGAATCTTCCCAGCCAATGGAAGGATCAACACACAGACGGGAGCAGAATCTTCCCAGCCTTGATGAAATCAACACACAGACGGGAGCAGAATCTTCCAGCCAATGAAGGATCAACACACAGACGGGGAGCAGATCTTCCCAGCCAATGGAGATCACACAGACGGGAGCAGAATCTCCCAGCCAATGGAAGATCAACAACACAGACGGGGAGCAGAATCTTCCAGCCAATGGAGATCAACACACAGACGGGAGCAGATCTTCCCAGCCAATGGAGATCAACAACAGACGGGAGCAGATCTTCCCAGCCAATGAGGATCAACACACAGACGGGGAGCAGAATCTTCCCAGCCAATGGAGGATCAACAACCAGACGGGGAGCAGATCTCCCAGCCAATGAAGATCAACACACAGACGGGAGCAGAATCTTCCCAGCCAATGGAGATCAACAACACAGACGGGAGCAGATCTTCCCAGCCAATGGAAGATCAACAACACAGACGGGGAGCAGAATCTTCCCAGCAATGGAAGGATCAACAAACGGGAGAGATCTTCCCAGCCATGGAAGATCAACACAGACGGAGCAGAATCTTCCCAGCCAATGGATGATCAACAACACAGACGGGAGCAGACTTCCCACCCAATGGAAGATCAACAAAGAGGGGGAGCAGAATCTTCCCAGCCAATGGAAGGATCAACACAGACGGGGAGCAGAATCTTCCCAGCCAATGGAAGGATCAACAACACAGACGGGGAGCAGAATCTTCCCAGCCAATGGAATGATCAACACAGACGGGGAGCAGAATCTTCCCAGCCAATGGAAGGATCAACAACACAGACAGGGAGCAGAATCTTCCCAGCCAATGGAAGGATCAACAACACAGACGGGGAGCAGAATCTTCCCAGCCAATGGAAGGATCAACAACACAGACGGGGAGCAGAATCTTCCCAGCCAATGGAATGGATCAACTTCACAGCCAGGGAAGATCTTCCCACCAATGGAGCATCAACTTCCCAGAGGGAAGGAGAACTTCCCAGACAGGAAGATCAACAACACAGACGGGAAGAGAACTACCACCAATGGAGGATCAACACCACAAGGGAAGGAGAATCTTCCCAGAATGGGAGATCAACTTCCCAGCCGGAGGATCAACTTCCCAGACAGGGGAGATTCCACCAAAGAGACAAACCCAGACGGGGGAGAATCTTCCCACCAATGGATGATCAAAAAGACGGGGACAGCATTTCCCACCAATGGAAGGATCAACAAACAGACGGGGACAGGAATCTTCCCAGCCAATGGAAGGAAACAACCAGCAGGAGGATCTTCCCAGCCAAGGAGATAATCACACAGACGGGGAAGAATCTTCCACCAAGGAAGGATAACACCCAGGGAGGAATCTTCCCAGCCAATGGGGATCAAACCAGACAGGGGCAGAATCTCCCAGCCAATGGAAGATAACACACAGACGGGGAGCAGATTCCACCAATGGAAGGATAACAACACAGACGGGAGCAGATTTCCCAGCCAATGGAATGATCAACCACAGACGGGAGCAGATTTCCCAGCCAATGGAAGAAACCCCCCAAGGAAGGATCACAACACAGACGGGGAGCAGATCTTCCCAGCCAATGGAAGATCAACACACAGACGGGAGCAAAATCTTCCCAGCCAATGGAAGATCAAACACAGACGGGAGCAGCATCTTCCCAGCCAATGGATGGATCAACACACAGACGGGAGAGATCTTCCCAGCCAATGGATGAAACACAGACGGGGAGCAGATCTTCCCAGCCAATGGGATCAACAACAAGACGGGAGCAGAATCTTCCCAGCCAATGGAAGGATCAACAACACAGACGGGGAGCAGAATCTTCCCAGCCAATGGAAGGATCAAACAACGGGGAGCAGAATCTTCCCAGCCAATGGAAGGATCAACAACACAGACGGGAGCAGAATCTTCCCAGCCAATGGAATGATCAAACACAGACGGGGAGCAGAATCTTCCCAGCCAATGGAAGGATCAACAACACAACGGGAGCAGAATCTTCCCAGCCAATGGAAGGATCAACAACACAGACGGGGAGCAGAATTCCCAGCCAATGGAAGGATCAACAACACAGACGGGAGCAGAATCTTCCCAGCCAATGGAATGACAAACACAGACGGGGAGCAGAACTTCCCAGCCAATGGAATCAACAAACACGGGGAGCAGAATCTTCCCAGCCAATGGAAGGATCAACAACAAGACGGGGAGCAGAATCTTCCCAGCCAATGGAATGATCAAAACACAGACGGGAGCAGAATCTTCCCAGCCAATGGAAGGATAACAACACAGACGGGGAGCAGAACTTCCCAGCCAATGGAAGGATCAAACACAGACGGGGAGCAGAACTTCCCAGCCAATGGAAGATCAACAACAAGACGGGGAGCAGAATCTTCCCAGCCAATGGAAGGATCAACAACACAGACGGGGAGCAGAATCTTTTCCCAGCCAATGGAAGGACAACAAACAGACGGGGAGCAGAATCTTCCCACCAATGGAATGACAACAAGACGGGGAGCAGAATCTTCAGCCAATGGAAGGATCAACAACACAGACGGGAGCAGAATCTTCCCAGCCAATGAAGGATCAACAACACAGACGGGGGCAGATCTTCCCAGCCAATGGAAGATCAACACACGGGGCAGAATCTTCCCAGCCAAGGAATGATAACAACACACAGGGAGCAGACTTCCCAGCCAATGGAAGGGAGCACATCCCAGCCAATGGAGGATCAACACCCACGGGGAGAGAATCTCACCAGCCAGGGGATCAACACACAGCGGGGAGCAGATCTTCCCAGCCAATGGAAGGTACAACAACGGGGAGCAGAATCTTCCCAATGGAAGGAACACAACGGGGAGCAGAATCTTCCCAGCCAATGGAGGATCAACAACACAGACGGGGACAGAATCTTCCCAGCCAATGGAAGGATCAACAACACAGACGGGGACAGAATCTTCCCAGCCAATGGAATGATCAACAACACAGACGGGAGCAGAATCTTCCCAGCCAATGGAATGATCAACAAACAGACAGGGAGCAGAATCTTCCCAGCCAATGAAGATCAACAAACAGACGGGGAGCAGAATCTTCCCAGCCAATGGAAGGATCAACAACACAGACGGGGAGCAGAATCTTCCCAGCCAATGATGGATCAACAACACAGACGGGGAGCAGAATCTTCCCAGCCAATGAGGATCAACAACAAGACGGGGGCAGAATCTTCCCACCAATGGAATGGATCAACAACACAGACGGGGAGAGAATCTTCCCAGCCAATGGAAATCAACAACACAGACGGGGAGCAGAATCTTCCCAGCCAATGGAAGGATCAACACAGAGGGGAGCAGAATCTTCCCAGCCAATGGAAGGATAACAACACAACGGGGAGCAGAACTTCCCAGCCAAGGAATGATCAACAACACAGACGGGGAGCAGAATCTTCCCAGCCAATGGAAGATCAACAACACAGACGGGGAGCAGAATCTTCCCAGCAATGGAAGATCAACAAAAGACGACAGACTGCAGCAAGATCTTCCAGCCAATGGAAGATCAACAAACAGACGGGAGAGATCTCCCAGCCAATGGAAGATCAACAACACAGACGGGGAGCAGAATCTTCCCAGCCAATGGAATGATCAACAACACAGACGGGGAGCAGAATCTTCCCAGCCAATGGAAGATCAACAACAACGGGAGCAGAACTTCCCCCAATGGAAGATCAACAACACAGACGGGGAGCAGAATCTTCCCAGCCAATGGAAGATCAACACACAGACAGGGAGCAGAATCTTCCCAGCCAATGGAAGATCAAAAACAGACGGGAGCAGAATCTTCCCAGCCAATGGAATGATCAACAACACAGACGGGGAGCAGAATCTTCCCAGCCAATGGAAGGATCAACAACACAGACGGGAGCAGAATCTTCCAGCCAGGATGATCACAACACAGAGGGGAGCAGATCCAGCAATGGAATGATCAACAACACAGACGGGGAGCAGCATCTTCCCACCAATGGAAGGATCAACAACACAGACGGGAGCAGAATCTTCCCAGCCAATGGAAGATCAACAACACAGACGGGGAGCAGAATCTTCCCAGCCAATGGAATGATCAACAACACAGACGGGGAGCAGAATCTTCCCAGCCAATGGAAGGATCAACACAGAGGGAGCAGAATCTTCCCAGCCAATGGAAGGATCAACAACACAGACGGGGAGCAGAATCTTCCCAGCCAATGGAATGATCAACAACACAGACAGGGAGCAGAATCTTCCCCCCAGCCAATGGATGGATCAACAACACAGACGGGGAGCAGAATCTTCCCAGCCAATGGATGATCAACAACACAGACGGGGAGCAGAATTTTCCCCACCCAATGGAATGATCAACAACACAGACGGGGAGCAGAATCTTCCCAGCCAATGGATGGATCAACAACACAGACGGGAGCAGAATCTTCCCAGCCAATGGATGGATCAACAACACAGACGGGGAGCAGAATCTTCCCAGCCAATGGAAGGATCAACACAGACGGGAGCAGAATCTTCCCAGCCAATGGAAGGATCAACAACACAGACGGGGAGCAGCATCTTCCCAGCCAATGGAATGATCAACAACACAGACGGGGAGCAGAATCTTCCCAGCCAATGGAGATCAACACAGACGGGAGGGCCAATGAATGATCAACAACACAATGGGGGGGCAGAATTCCGGAACAACCAGCGGGAGCAGATCTTCCCAGCCAATGGAGATCAACACAGAGGGGGCGATCTCAGCATGAGATCAACAAGGGAGCAGAATTTCCCAGCCAAGGGAAGGATCACACACAGACGGGAGCAGAATCTCAGCAAGGAAGGATCACACAGACGGGAGAGATTTCCCAAAGACACACGAGAGCAGATCACAAGAGACAAACCAGAGGGGAAAACCAGGGGAGATAGTGAACAAAACAGACGGGGAGCAGATCTTCCCAGCCAGGAGGATCAACAACACAGCGGAGCAGATTTCCCAGCCAATGGAGATCAACACAGACGGAGAATCTCCCCAGAAGACAACACAGACGGAGCAGAATCCCGCCAGAGGATCAACACCACGGGGAGCATCTTCCCAATGGATATCAACAACAGACGGAGAGAATCTCCCAGCCAATGGAAGATCAACAAACAGACGGGGAGCAGAATCTTCCCAGCCAATGGAAGGATCAACACAGACGGGAGCAGAATCTTCCCAGCCAATGGAAGATCAACAAACGACGGGAGCAGAATCTTCCCAGCCAAGGAGATCAACAACAGACGGGGAGCATCTTCCCACCAATGGAGGATCAAACACAGGGGGGCGAATCTTCCCAGCCAATGGAAGGATCAAAAACAGACGGGAGCAGAATCTTCCCAGCCAATGGAAGATCAACAACACACAGGGAGCAGAATCCCCCAATGGATGATCAACAACACAAGGGAGCAGAATCTTCCCAGCCAATGAAGGACAACACAGACGGGAGAATTTCCAGCAATGGATGGAACACAACGGGGGAGCCTTCCCAGCCAATGGAAGACAAACCAGACGGGGAGCAGAACTTCCCAGCCAATGGAAGAACAACACAGAGGGAGAAATCTTCCAGCCAATGGAAGATAACAACACAGACGGGGAGCGATCTTCCCAGCCAATGGAATGATCAACAAACAGACGGGAGCAGAATCTTCCCCCAATGGAAGGATCAACACAGACGGGGAGCAGAATCTTCCCAGCCAATGGAATGATCAAAACACAGACGGGGAGCAAATCTCCCAGCCAATGGAAGGATCAACACAGACGGGGGCAGAATCTTCCCAGCCAATGGAAGGATCAACAACAAGACGGGAGCAGAATCTTCCCAGCCAATGGAAGGACAACAAACGGGGGCAGAATCTTCCCACCAAGGAGATCAACAACACAGAGGGGACAGATTTCCCAGCCAATGGAAGAACACAACAGAGAGAATCTTCCCAGCAATGGATGGATCAACAACACAGACGGGGAGCAGCATCTTCCCAGCCAATGGAATGATCAACAACACAGACGGGGAGCAGAATCTTCCCGCCAATGGAAGATCAACACACAACGGGGAGCAGAATTCCCAGCCAATGGAAGGATCAACAAACGACGGGAGAGAATCTTCCCAGCCAATGGAAGGATCAACACACGGGAGCAGATCTTCCCAGCCAATGGAGTAACAACAAGACGGGAGACATCCCAGCCAATGAATCAACAACACAGACGGGAGCAGACTTCCAGCCAAGGAAGGAAACAAAGGAGGAATTCCCAAAGGATCACCACACGGGGGCAGAATTTCCAGCCAGGAGGTCAAACCAGAGGGAGCAGATCTTCCAGCCATGGAAGATCAACAACAAGGGGGAATTCCCAGCCAATGGAGGATAAAACACAGGGGAGAATTTCCCAGCAATGGAAGATAAAACAGACGGGGAGCAGATCTTCCCAGAATGGAAAACACAAGGGAGCAATCTCCCAGGGAAAAAACAGACGGAGGTCCACCAAGGGAAAACCAGCGGAACCAGAAGGGAGAACAGCAAGGAGATCTCCCAGCCAGGGGATCAACCCAGACGGGAAATTACACCAAGACGATCAAGACCAGGGAGCAGAATCTTCCCAGCAATGGAAGGATCAACAACACAGACGGGGAGCAGAATCTCCCAGCCAATGGAATGATCAAACACAGACGGGGACAAACCAGAAGATTCCCAGCCAAGGAAGGATCAGAATTCCAGCCAAGGAAGGATCTCACAGAGGGGACAAACTTCCCAGCGGAAGGATCTCCACAGACGGACAAACCACGGGGAGCAGAATCTTCCCACCAATGGAAGAACACAGACAGGGAGCAGAATTTCCCAGCCAATGGAGGAAGGGGAGCAGATCTTCCCAGCAATGGAGGATCAACAACAGACGGGGAGCAGAATCTTCCCAGCCAATGGAAGGATCAAAACACAGACGGGAGCAGAATCTTCCCAGCCAATGGAAGATCAACAACACAGACGGGGAGCAGAATCTTCCCAGCCAATGGAAGGATCAACAACACAGACAGGGAGAGATTCCCAGCCAATGGAAGATCAACAACAGACGGGGAGCAGAATCTTCCCAGCCAATGGAATGATCAACAACACAGACGGGGAGCAGAATCTTCCCAGCCAATGGAAGATCAACAACACAGACGGGGAGCAGAATCTTCCCAGCCAATGGAAGGATCAACAACACAGACGGGGAGCAGAATCTTCCCAGCCAATGGAAGATCAAAACACAGACGGGAGCAGAATCTTCCCAGCCAATGGAAGGATCAAAACACACGGGGAGCAGATCTTCCCAGCCAATGGAAGGATCAACAACACAGACGGGGAGCAGAATCTTCCCAGCCAATGGAAGGATCAACAACACAGACGGGGAGCAGAATCTTCCCAGCCAATGGATGGATCAACACAGAAGGGAGGAGAATCTTCCCAGCCAATGGAAGGATCAAACAACACGACGGGGAGCAAATTCCCCAGGAAGGATAACAACACACGGGGAGCAGAATCTTCCCAGCCAATGGAATGATCAACACACAGACGGGGAGGATCTTCCCAGCCAAGGAGACAACAACACAGGGGCAGAATCTTCCCAGCCAAGGGAAATGGATCAACAAACAGACGGGGAGAGAATCTTCCCAGCCAATGGATGGATCAACAAACAGACGGGAGAGAATTCCCAGCCAATTGCAACAAGACGGGAGCATACCCACCACCGAGGAAATCATCCCAAGGAGGATTCCACCAATGGAAGATAACTTCCACCCAAGGAAAGGAATCCCACAAGGAGGATCAACTTCCCAGCCAGGGAAGATCACCCACCAGACGGAGGATCACAACCCCAACCAGGAAAGGATCCAGCCAAGGACAAAACGAGCAATCTTCCCAGCCAAGGAATGGAAACACACAGAGGGAGCATCTCCCCAAGGAAGGGGATCAACACAGACGGGGAGCAGAATTTCCCGAATGGAAAAAACCAGACGGGGAGCAGAACTTCACCAATGGAGGATCAACAGAGGGAGCAGAATCACACCCACCACGGGGACAATTCAACACAAGGGAAAGACTTCCAAAGCCAAGGAAGACAACACCAAGGATTTCCCAAAAGGAAAACACACACAGGGGGGAATCTTCCCAGCAAAGGAAGATAAAACACAAGGGGAGCAGAATCTTCCCACCAAGGGAAACAAAGACAGGGAGCAGAACGCGCAGCCATTCAAAACAAGATGGAACAACTTCCCGCCGAGGAATGAACTTCCAACACAAGGGGAAAACCCAGACGGGGAAAGATCAACTCCAGAGGGGAAGAATTCCCAACGAGATCAGAACAAAGGGAGGACAAATTCCACAAAACAACACGACGGGAGCAGAATCTTCCCGCCAATGGAGATAAAAACACAAGGGGAAACCCAGAATGGAACACAAGAAGGCAACACCAGAGGAACAACCCAGACGGGGAATAAACCCACAGGAGGCAGAACATCGGAGCCAATCCCAGGCCAATGGAAACAACGGGGAGCAGAAGTCCCACCCAGCAGGATGATCAACACACGGGGAGAAAATCTCCACCAAGGGAATGATCAACAACACAGACGGGGAGCAGAATCTTCCCAGCCAATGGAAGATAACAACACAGACGGGGAGTCTCCCAGCAATGGAAATCACAACGGGAGAATCCCAGCCAAGGGGAAAAACCACAGACGGGAAAGGAATCTTCCCACCAGGGAAAACTCCCGGGAAAGGAATCTTCCCACCAATGGAGGACCCACACAGACGGGGAGCAGAATCTCCCACCAAGGAAGGATCAACAACACACAGGGAAGAATCTTCCCACCGGAAGGATCAACAACACAGACGGGAGCAGATCTCCCAGCCAATGGAAGATCAACAACACAGACGGGAGCAGAATCTTCCCAGCCAAGGAAGGATCAACCCCAGACGGGAGCAGAATCTTCCCAGCCATGGAATGATCAACAACAAACGGAGAGAATCTTCCCAGCCAAGGAGATCAACAACCAGACGGGGCAGAATCTTCCCAGCCAAGGAGGATCAACAACACAGACGGGAGCAGAACTTCCCAGCCAAGGGAAATGATCAACAACACAGACGGGAGCATTCCCAGCCAATGGAATGACAAACACAGACGGGAGCAGAATCTCCCAGAATGGAAGATAACAACACAGACGGGACAGACTTCCAGCCAATGGAAGATCAACACACAGGGAGGAGAATCTTCCCAGCCAATGGAATGGACAACAACACAGACGGGGAGGATTCCCACCAATGGAAATCAACAGACGGGAAAGGAATTTCCCCACAATGGAAGATCAACAAGAGGGGAGCAGCATTCCCAGCCAATGGAATGATCAACAACACAGACGGGGAGCAGAATCTTCCCAGCCAATGGAAGGATCAACAACACAGACGGGGAGCAGCATCTTCCCAGCCAATGGAAGGATCAACACAGACGGGGAGCAGAATCTTCCCAGCCAATGGAATGATCAACAACACAGACGGGGAGCAGCATCTTCCCAGCCAATGGAAGGATCAACAACACAGACAGGGAGCAGAATCTTCCCAGCCAATGGAAGGGATCAACAACACAGACGGGGAGCAGAATCTTCCCAGCCAATGGAGGATCAACAACACAGACGGGAGCAGAATCTTCCCAGCCAATGGAAGGATCAACAACACAGACGGGGAGCAGAATCTTCCCAGCCAAGGGAAAGGGATCAACAACACAGAGGGGGAGCAGCATCTTCCCAGCCAAGGGAAAGGATCAACAACACAGAGGGGGAGCAGAATCTTCCCAGCCAATGGAATGATCAACAACACAGACGGGGAGCAGAATCTTCCCAGCCAATGGAAGGATCAACAACACAGACGGGGAGCAGAATCTTCCCAGCCAATGGATGGATCAACAACACAGACGGGGAGCAGAATCTTCCCAGCCAATGGATGGATCAACAACACAGACGGGGAGCAGCATCTTCCCAGCCAATGGAATGATCAACAACACAGACGGGGAGCAGAATCTTCCCAGCCAATGGAAGATCAACAACAAGAGGGGAGCAGCATCTTCCCAGCCAATGGAAGGATCAACAACACAGACGGGGAGCAGAATCTTCCCAGCCAAGGGAAAGGATCAACAACACAGACGGGAGCAGAATCTTCCCCCCCCCCCCCCCCCCCCCCCCCCCCCCCCCCCCCCCCCCCCCCCCCCCCCCCCCCCCCCCCCCCCCCCCCCCCCCCCCCCCCCCCCCCCCCCCCCCCCCCCCCCCCCCCCCCCCCCCCCCCCCCCCCCCCCCCCCCCCCCCCCCCCCCCCCCCCCCCCCCCCCCCCCCCCCCCCCCCCCCCCCCCCCCCCCCCCCCCCCCCCCCCCCCCCCCCCCCCCCCCCCCCCCCCCCCCCCCCCCCCCCCCCCCCCCCCCCCCCCCCCCCCCCCCCCCCCCCCCCCCCCCCCCCCCCCCCCCCCCCCCCCCCCCCCCCCCCCCCCCCCCCCCCCCCCCCCCCCCCCCCCCCCCCCCCCCCCCCCCCCCCCCCCCCCCCCCCCCCCCCCCCCCCCCCCCCCCCCCCCCCCCCCCCCCCCCCCCCCCCCCCCCCCCCCCCCCCCCCCCCCCCCCCCCCCCCCCCCCCCCCCCCCCCCCCCCCCCCCCCCCCCCCCCCCCCCCCCCCCCCCCCCCCCCCCCCCCCCCCCCCCCCCCCCCCCCCCCCCCCCCCCCCCCCCCCCCCCCCCCCCCCCCCCCCCCCCCCCCCCCCCCCCCCCCCCCCCCCCCCCCCCCCCCCCCCCCCCCCCCCCCCCCCCCCCCCCCCCCCCCCCCCCCCCCCCCCCCCCCCCCCCCCCCCCCCCCCCCCCCCCCCCCCCCCCCCCCCCCCCCCCCCCCCCCCCCCCCCCCCCCCCCCCCCCCCCCCCCCCCCCCCCCCCCCCCCCCCCCCCCCCCCCCCCCCCCCCCCCCCCCCCCCCCCCCCCCCCCCCCCCCCCCCCCCCCCCCCCCCCCCCCCCCCCCCCCCCCCCCCCCCCCCCCCCCCCCCCCCCCCCCCCCCCCCCCCCCCCCCCCCCCCCCCCCCCCCCCCCCCCCCCCCCCCCCCCCCCCCCCCCCCCCCCCCCCCCCCCCCCCCCCCCCCCCCCCCCCCCCCCCCCCCCCCCCCCCCCCCCCCAAATGAAACAAAAGAGGGACAGAATTTACCAAAAGGAAAACACGGGGGCCAGAATTTGAAAAAAAAAAAAAAAAACCAAAAAAAAAAAAACCAAAAGCCAAAAAAAAACCCCAGAAAAAATTTAGAAAAAAAACCAAACAAAACCAGAAACAAAAAGGAAAACAAAACCAAAAGAATAAAAAAAACGGGGGACAAATTTCCCAGCAAGGGAAGGATAAAAAGGGGGGGAAACCGAAAAAACAAAAAAAGGGGAAAAAAACCCCCCGGGGGAAATAACAACAAGACGGGGGCAGAATTTCCCCCAAATGGATCAACAAAAGAGGGAAAAATTTCCCACCCAAGGAGAAACAAAAAGGGGGGGGTTTCCCCACCAATGGAAGGCAACAAAAACGGGGGAGAATTTCCCCCAAGGAAAAAAAAACAGGGCCGAATTTCCCCGCCAAAAAAATAAACACAGACGGGAGCAGCTCCCCAAAAGGAAAAAAAAAGGGGGGAGCCCCCCAGCCAAGGAAATGATCAACAACACAGCGGGGGCAGATCTTCCCAGCCAAGGGAGGATAACAACACAGAGGGGGAGCAGAATCTTCCCACCCAATGGAAGGATCAAAACACAGACGGGGAGCAGTTTTCCCCACCCAAGGGAAAAGGCCACAAGGGGAGAGAATCTTCCCAGCCAAGGGAAAAATCAAAACAAAGGGGGGAAAACCCCCGGGAAACAAAAAAAGAGGGGGAGCAGAATCTCCCAGCCAATGGAAGGATCAAAAAGAGGGAGCAAAAAACCAAAAACAACAAAGACGGGGAGCAAAATTTCCCCCCAAAGGAAGGATCAAAACAAACGGGGGGACCCCTTTCCCCCCAAAGATCAAAAACAAAGGGAGAGAATTTCCCCCCCAAAAACAAAAA